>LTAE01000063.1:0-38944 GCA_001647135.1 Pontederia paniculata
GATGCACAAGATGGATGGACATGGGCAGAAGGGATCTACTTGGAATCCACCAACGATGTCGATCTGCAAGTCGTCTGCTTCAATTAGATAAGAAAAATAATTGCTCTGGAATCCACCAGAGTCACTCTGAAATCCACCAGAGTTCTTCGGAATCCACCGAAGGCATCGTGAATCCACACGATAAAAGAACACGAAGTTCAATTGGAGAAAATATTCATAGTCTGATTTTATTCATATCAAAAGAGCTCTTATATAGAGCTTTACAGATAAACTTTGATCCTAACAAAAAGATCTAAAAAGCTAACAAATGCTCCTAAGATAACAAAAAGAAAAATAAAATAATAACAATCCTAACTAATAAAATATTTTAAACTAATAATATCTTGTGCTACATCAACTCCATATGGCTATTGTGCAACCAACATGTTTGCACCTTTATTTCCGTCACGTGTCATATATTTTGCACTTTGAATCATGCTTGCCATACGCTCGATACTATGTATTTATAAAGCTCAAATTTCATATCTCACACATTTTAATATCTATTTCGTCTTTCCTCTTGCACTTTATCCATATATTTTGCCCTCAAATTATGTTTTCCATATATTTGATACTATGTCTTTATGAAGCTCAATTTTCATAGCTCGCACACTTTAAAATATGTTTCGTGGTTTTTCTTGCAATTTATGCAGCTTATTTTGCACTTTCTTTTTTGTTCGCAACACATTTTCTCTTGTGCCTGTACCTCTTATGATTGGAGTCCATTGATTACCTTTCATGTAGTTCTTTTATGTTAAAATGAGATTATGCAGTGTAAACCTTAACAGGAACTAGGGAAGATTTCATGCAGTGATCCAACAAACCAACCAATGCTAGTTTCACTTTCGGTCGCGATACCAAACTCACCAGTAAGATTTGGAACATTGGAGTTAAGAACAGAATAAAAATGTCTTGAAAAAGTACCTAAAAGAATTCTTGTTCCCAAACCTCGGTCTCTTTCTATCCTTTGCTTCTAAACAATAAAATTTACTTCATCGATTTCAAATTTCTAGTTTAAGGTTGCACCTTCAGGTTTTCATGAGGCACTGTCACATTTTATTCCAGTTCTTTGAACATGTTACAGGCTTAATTATCAGTATGTTTTGTTTGCTTCACCAAAGTTTCCTTCTTCTCTCGTTATGTGGATCTAGATACTCTTTTTTATACATTTCCGATTATTTGGTCTTAGGTTTTGTCATCCTTCAGAGTTGTGAGGATTACTGAGTAGTTATACTTATGATCCAGAATTCCTTGCACCTGAATCCTGAATTGTTTAAAGAAACCATTTGGGTGAAGATAGATTCCTCTATGCATAAGTTTGTTTTTGCTGTTTCTTCTTCTGTTTCTATTTATTTTTGGCGGTTAATTTACTTATTTGAGATCTTTGGATCGCTAGTTTCTTCTCGACAGAATTAATTGATCATCATTAAGGAGAAGGGCAGTCATGACATCGAGTGCCATTGAACTTCCACAAAAGGAAACAAATTTGCTGAAAGGACATGAAGGAGCTGTTTTGGCTGTACGGTTCAATGGGGATGGAAATTATTGCCTAAGCTGTGGGAAGGACCGCACACTCCGACTTTGGAACCCACATCGTGGCATCCACATCAAAACCTACAAATCTCATGGCCGTGAGGTCCGCGATGTTCATGTGACCTCGTACTCAAAACAACCCTCATTATTCTTGATAAATAAGATCATGGGATTTAGCTTTAATTGTTTCTCCATTTTCATACCTGGAATTTTCTTTGGATATTGTTGGGTTTGCTTTCCAGATAATTTGTAGGTTAGTAAGTTCGGTATGTGGTGTTATAGGGATAATTCGAAGTTGTGTTCTTGTGGTGGAGATAGACAAGTGTTCTACTGGGATGTGTCATCTGGACGTGTGATCCGCAAATTCCGTGGCCATGATAGTGAGGTTTGTTAGCATTATATTTCTTTGATGAATCTTAATTAATCTTACTGAAACTAGTGAATGTATTTAAAAGCTTGCGACTACCAGATTTAATGCCTTTATATCCAGAGACATGATCTTGAATGATTATGTTTCATGGAAATTGCACGATTCTTCAAACTTAGCATTGTACACTATTGTCTCCTTAACTGAGGGCAATTCTCTATTATGAGCTAGACAGGTGAATGTGTCTAATATCTGCAGTATTAATTTTCTATTTTTCTTTCTCTCCCAATTTTCAGGTAAACGCAGTCAAGTTTAATGAGTATAATGCAGTTGTTGTTTCAGCTGGCTATGATCAATCAGTACGTGCATGGGATTGCAGATCTCATAGTACAGAGCCCATCCAGGTTCAGTTTTCTTTTTTTTGAATATTTATGTACGACTCTCCTGTGTTCTATAATGATGATGTGAGTTTATTGTTTATGTATCAGATTATTGATACCTTTCAAGACAGTGTAATGTCTGTTTGTTTGACAAAAACTGAAATAATTGCCGGCAGTGTTGACGGAACAGTTCGTACATTTGACATTCGTAATGGGAGGTCAGTACAAATATGCTTTGCTGTTGGTTCATGCTTTTAAGTTCAACAAACTCACGATTGAATCTCATCCTAATGCTGCTATTTTGATCCAAATGCTAGGGAACTTGTTGACAACTTGGGGCAAGCTGTCAACTGTATTTCATTGTCAAATGATAATAACTGTGTCTTAGCAAGTTGCTTGGATTCTACTCTGCGACTTTTGGACAGGCAACATCTCTCATTTTGTACAAATTGGGATGGAACTATTGTTGGTACGTTGATCTAATTTAAAATTTCTCTAACAGGTCAACAGGTGAGCTTTTGCAGGATTATAAGGGTCATATCTGCAAGGTGCGCAAATATGTGATTTTATCATAATATTGCTGGTGGGTCTGAAGATGGAAAGATTTTCTTCTGGGATCTAGTAGAGGCATCAGTTGTCTCAAGTTTTAAAGCCCATAACTCAGTGGTAATCTCAATTTTATATGTTATTTTTTTTACTTTTGCATGTACTCTGCTAGTGTATCGTCATTATTCATCACTTTTTTTTAGGTCACTAGTGTGAGTTATCATCCAAAAGAATGCTGCATGCTGACATCCTCTGTAGACAGCACAATTCGCGTATGGAAGAAGTGATTTTGGTTAGCCAAGTGTTCCTCATAAAAGTAACAGTTTTGGGTTTTTCCATACGCTGAAAAGAAGGAACTTTTCTGGACATGACAATCTTGGCCTATAATTTTCCGGCATGCGTTTAAAAGTTGAAGTATGGATTGTTCTGCAATTTATTCACTTCGGTTGTATGAATGGGAAGTTAAAAAGGTCATTGAGGATTGAGATTGCCGCTAATAATACCCTCGGACTATTATTTATTTGCATTATCAATCACATTTTGTCTTGGTGATCGGCATGATCAATTTAATGACATTGTCGGGAACGTTTAATAATATTATAGGAAGAAGTTAGTAGAACTAGGACATTTAAGATAATTTTTTCACATTAACTAATAATATTATACTAAATTATTTTAATTCACAATGTTGTCTTGTTCATTTGTTTTAATTTACAGGTGAAGTGATAATTTATGATTTTATTCAAATAAATGATAAAAAAACGTAATAAATAGTAATATAATATTTATTAATAGTATAATTATTGTTAATGACTATATTTTTAAGTTTATGTTTATTGTTATCATTATAATTAATATATTATTATAATTTTCCATTAATTTTAGTATTAATATGATTAATTAATTATAATATATTACTATTACATTATAAGTAAAAATAATTTCTTATTAATTATTGTAATGTAATAATAATTTAGAATAATAATTATCAATATATTATCATCATTTTTAGAAAAAAAACATTATTTATTCTATAAATTTTATTTAGTTTGTGTATAAATCTTATGAGTTCAGAAGATTCGAGTTTTGGAATTCAAATTAAATTTATATAAATTTACAAACTTAATTATTTTATTTAAAAATATTTTTTAAAATTGTATGTTATTTGTTAATCTCTTCCATAAGATAATATGAATTATCTAATTAAAGAAAATAATGTATATTATTAATAATTTAATAAGTGATAATATGTTTTAGAGATAATCTATGTTTGTTGATAATATTAAATAATAATATAGTAAACTCAACCTTAAATCATCATGTATACGTCACTTATAATTGATTGTCAACTCTACAATATCATACCGACCTCATTATGTCTAAGAAATTATTCATCTCGTGAGAACTTTAGACTACATCAAGTGATGAGCCTGGCTTGGATCTCGTGAATGGAGGATCTTTAAGTTTGAATTTTAGGAGATTGAATTTCAGAAAATTAGCTTGATTATCTGAAATTGCTAATCAATTAAAAAGAGAAGGTTCGTAGAGATATAAACTGTAATGAATATGCATCCTCTCTTTGTTGATTTAAGATGATACGTAGTTGAATTAATAATTGCTTTGTAAAATTGGAAAACAATCCTCCGATATATTATTATTTGTTTAACAAACTTTATTTTTCGATAATGATTAAAATTACCTGATCATGAATCTAAGAAAACAAAATTGTCACATTCAAACTCCAATCCAGAAAGATAAGGAACAGGTAAAAAGAGGTGGAAGAGCGGCTTCTTTCGACGCCAAAGGCGTGGCCGAGAGCGCCGCTGCATGTGAAGAACATAAATTAAACCAGGCGTCCAAGGAGTTGGAGTTCGATCGAATTCATCTCCGCCTTCCATCAATCAATGCCACCTCTCGCTCCTTCCTCCTCCCAATCTCAAACCACATACGTGAACTCCAGTCTCTCTCTCTCTCTCTCTCTCTCTCCATCCATCCATGTCCTCCAAATCTTGTCATCATCTTGCTGAAAGGCATTAATCATTTTTTGGATCTTCTACGTATCAGAACTTTGTCGATGTGCAGTTGGTCAGCCCTTGCAGGTGCAGAGTGAAGTCAGCTCGCTTCCCATACTGCACCACACGCACCACGTAATGGACAAAAAGGTCAGCAATCATTCTTACGTAGTTATCTCTTGGTTTCCTTCCACCGGATCCATCGACGTCGCCTTGCTCGTTTCGTCACAGGAGCATCGTTCCGTGGCTTTCGGGCCGCCGGAGTACGGCGCCAGACAGCACGAGGACGTCTCGGAGAACGGCATCGAGATGGTGGACTACATGCTGAGCAACCCGCCGCCGCCGCCGCCGCCTCCTCAGACACAGACGTCCTTCGACAAGCTCAGCTTGATGGACGTCATGCAGTTCGCGGACTTCGGCCCCAAGCTCGCGCTGAACCACTCCTCCAAGGGCGCCGCGTCCGACGACGAGAGCTACTTCCTCAAGTTCCACTTGGGCGACAAGCTGCAGGATGAGGCACTGGCGGGGGCACCATCTCCTCCCCTCCCGCGCCCTCCGGCGCCGTCGAGCTGCGTTGAGGACAACAAGAACAAGGGATCAGGAGTGGCGTCGGCGGCGGAGAATCCTTCCTCGGTGCAGTTACTCCACTCGTCCGGCGGTGGAGCCGACAAGGCCGGCCTGGGTGCCGTCATCACAGAGACCAAACCGCGGCGGAAGAGACCGAGATCGATGAAGACGAGCGAGGAGGTGGAGAGCCAACGCATGACACACATCGCCGTCGAGCGCAACCGGAGGCGCCAGATGAACGAGCACCTCCGCGTCCTGAGGTCTCTCATGCCGGGATCATACGTGCAAAGGGTACGTAAGCACACAACAAATGCATCAAACTGCATGGTGTCTAAATCGCATTTATTCGCTTTAATTTAGTGCACAGATAGCATTCTTGTCATACAGATCAAACTTAAATTGCGTGAAAAAAAGAACTTTGTTTACGTAGTTATCTCTTGCGCGCTCCTCACATTAAAATGGATGTAGTAATCAACATGTTCGATTTCTTCACGATTTTGGTTCGTCGTCGAAATGATTAGGGATCAAATCCTGCAAAAGTCTGAGATCTCTAGAAAGATATATATAGTTTGATTAATTACTTGTGCAATAAAGTTGTAATGTACTTACGCAACAGGGGGATCAAGCATCCATCATCGGAGGCGCCATAGAGTTCGTGAGGGAGTTGGAGCAGCTCCTCCAGTGCTTGGAATCCCAGAAGCGGCGAAGGCTCTTCGGCAACGGGGAAGGTCCGAGGCCATTAATGGAAGGTCCTCAGCTGCCCGGCCTGCAGCAGCAGCAGCAGACGCCGTTCTATCAACCTCTCGATGGCCCCGACGGCGACCGCAGCATTCAGCTCATGCAGGAGCTCGACCCGACCGGCGACGGCCTCCGGGAGGAGATGGCCGAGAACAAGTCCAGCCTGGCGGACATCGAGGTCAGGCTTCTGGGGTTCGACGCCATGATCAAGATCCTATCTCGCAGGAGGCACGGGCAGCTCATCAAGATCATTGCTGCTCTGGAAGACCTACAGTTCAATATCCTGCACACCAACATCACCACCATCGAACAGACGGTCCTCTACTCCTTCACTATCAAGGTGAAACTTCATCTCTATCATCTTCTGGATGACCTCACGTTCACAATGATTATAATTATATCCATTATCTAATCATCAACACAAAAGAAAACATCTTGAAGCAAATAATTCGATATCTGATACTTTTATTCGAATTCTCCTTATATAAGAACATGAATCGAACTGATCCTTTGCCATTTCCTGTGTTTCAGATTGCAGCTGAAACAAGGTGCACCGCAGAAGACATTGCGAACTCGGTCCTTCAGATTCTAAGCTACATAGATGCGGATACCATCTGATCAGATATACACAAAAATTTAATTTCATTCAGATAAACAGTCCGCTATAGTTAAATTTAGTTATAGTACTTTGCATGTATATTATTTCAACTTTTGTGTTTTTCTATATCTTCTGCAATAAACTGAGTAAGCTATATATATGTACAATGCTTACTTATCAAATTATCCATCTATCTTAACATTTTGTCATCATACATACATATGTGTGTATATATAAAACTCTTAATACTCTTAAAATCGCTGATGGCATGATCTATACATTGTGAAATCTCAATGACAAATATAATACTTAGTCCTAACTCCAAAGATTCTTCTTAATTTTAGCTAACCTTTCTTTAGTATTTGGATTTCATTTATGTACGCAAAAAGCTTCTAAGTGGAATGTGGATCTTTGGCATTACAAAGTTCTGGTGCATGAGTACATGTGTCGGACTAAGGTCTGCAGAGAAGACAGAAACTTGGGTTGACTTATGAGGTCAACTATGAACGTGCACTGAATTTCTGTTGACATCATGTTGACCTGCCAGATTCTTGTTTTGTTGGTATTAGGTCGTAGCATAACAGAATTACAGAAATAGGTCCCGCAGCCATGTGATAATAAAAAAGTAGGAAAAAAAGAAGTATGTAAATCACTTGTGTACAATTGAATATTTTTAAAGTGTCATTTTTTTAGTGTGCCACCCGCACTATATTAAAAATATATTATATATTCTCTGCTCCTAAAAAATAATACAACAAAAAAATGACTATTTAGTTGGAGTCTTGTTCATCATATTCATTTTGATTCGGAGGACGATACAAATTAATCGGAGCTATTATAGAAGATAAAATAAATAGCTTTGAATACCTTGGGGCACCAAAATAGTATAAACTAAATGGAGAGACAAATAGAGAAGGATGGGCTGACTAGCATATCAACTTCACTCCGTAAGTTCAATATTCAGAATTATACTTTAAAATTAATGTTATCTCGAATGTTTTACTTAAATATTTATCTTCATTTTTATCCGGGATAAAACTTTAAGATGATCTTGATTTTTTTAATTATTGATTCAACTAGAAGATATATGGAGTAAAAGCAAGATATATATAAAAAAAATGGGATTCAATGTAGGTGCTCCTTACTTAGTAGGGAGCATCATGCTACCTACATCTTCAATCGTAATATGTTAAATTTATGATGGAGATTATATTTCTCTCTCCTACTTTTTTCTCTCTCCTAAATTTATTCACCATAAATTAAAAATCCTACGATTCAGATGTAGATAGCATGTTGCTCCTTACTTAACTAGGGAGCACCTCCATTTTTTTCAGAAAAACGACAAGGAAAAGAAGAGTTGTCCGAAAATGGAAACGTTAGAGAGATGGCTAAAATATAATTTTCCATTGTATATTTAAATATATAAATTAATATTGTATGAAAATATATAATTTTAATCTTAAAAAAATCTAAATGATGTAATATATTAAAGAATTATTCCACCACCATCATATATAATATCATATTAAAAAATAAACTAAAGAATAAACCAGAATTGCCTTCTTATACACCTGTTTTTCATTTTTATATGTTTATTATTTTCATACCTTAATATTTCATTTTCTAAACATGATAACTATTTTCATTCCTTAGATATAAAATTACATGTTAAAACATGATAATGAATTCAATACAGACACAAATCAACTTCATTGAGTTGGAGGGAAATTAGCTAGCTAATTTGATTGATATCTGATTAATAAAAAATATCTAATGTGTTACTATATAGATATTGATTATTTACCACAATTGTACATATATACCATGCAATTAAATTAAATTTCAAAAAGTGGGGAAGGTGGTGTGGTTCCATCATTGACTATTAAAATAAATCATCACTAAATTATAAAAATATCTGACTTAAATATACAATGGAAAGTTATACACGTTGGACTTTAATTAACAATCCTATCACCCTATTGATTATAAAAATTATTAGATACCAATACTTGTTTTATCAAAATATCTTCTATTAAATTATTAAGTTCGATAATTTATATAAGTATGCTTATAATAATGATTATATATGTTAATTGAGATTATACTATATTATTATTCGCATATTGAATATTTCTTATTAATAAATACATTATATTATGATAGAAAAAATGGAGGTGCTACCTACTTAAATATGTAGCACCGTACTACTTCTTATAACAACCGTAGGATGTTAAATATGCGGTGGATATAAAATTTTCTCTTTCTTAAATAGTTTATTATAAGTTGTTAGATCTATCGTATATCGAACATCCTACGATTATTAAGATAAGTAGTATGATGTTATCTATTTAAATAGTTAGCACCTCCATTAGACATTATTATTATTATTATTATTATTATTATTTAAACCCCTCTTTTAGAAAAAAAAAATCAAGTACAAATTTAGGCCACAAACACAGGACTTAAAGGGCCCGTTCATGCATATTGGGAATTCCGCTACAGGGCTTTTTGGGCCTAAAAGCGAAGTGTTGAAACCCATTGACATGCTGACATGGGCGCCTCGGATCACCTCATCAACCAATCCATCGGTCACGAATCCACCAATCTCCAACTCGTCTCTCTCTCTCTCTCTCTCCTCTCTCTCTCTCTCTCTCTCTCTCTCTCTCTCTCTCTCTCTCATCTTCCTCCCAATTCCTCCCTTCCACTTGCCCTCTTCCACAGCCGTCCGATCCCCCTTCCGACGCCGTCCCAACTCTTCCGGCGCCGTCCCTTCCTTAAACCTCCACCATCACCACCACCACCACCGCCGGAGAAGGAGAGGAGAAAGAAAGGAAAGAAGAGTTGGGATCGGAACGCCATGAGCAGCACGAGCGAGCTCTTGATCAAGGTCTCGCAGGCGGTGCACATCCTCAACCACGACGCAGAATCCTGCAACAGGGTCGCCGCCAACCAGTGGCTCGTCCAGTTCCAGCAGACCGACGCCGCCTGGGAGGTCGCCACCTCCTTCCTCACCTCCTCCGACCACCGCCGCGGGCAAGGCGCCGCCGCCCTCCTGTCCCCCTTCTCAATCGACTTCGAGGTCGAGTTCTTCGCCGCCCAGATTCTCCGCCGCAAGGTCTTGAGCGCGCCCCAGCTGCTTGTTCATGTGCCTCATTAGAAAACGGATGAAATTTTCCTTCTCCCTTGTCTTACGCAGATCCAAAGCGATGGATACTACCTTCGGCCGGCCATCAAGGACGCATTGCTGAACGCTCTTCTTATGGCTGCTCAAAGGTTCAGTTTGGGACCGTCCCAGGTACATATGTCACTACCTTACTGAAGCAATATGGATTGATAACAAAGTACTTAACTTTCCTCTCCCGTTTATATTGCTGTAAATTTTCTCTAAAGCCTCCGCCCCATGCTTTGCAGCTTTTAACTCAGATATGTCTTGCGCTTTCTGCTCTTGTGATTAGGGCTGCTGAACACAAGCAGCCCATCGAGCAGCTCTTTTCCAGCTTGCACAAGCTGCAGAGCCAGGAAAATGGGAACCTTGCAGTTCTGGAGATGCTCACAGTTCTGCCTGAAGAGGTCGTAGAGGAACAAAACGGAGATGGGTATGCTGATGCAGCAAGCAGAATGCAATTTACGAGAGAGGTCAGATGAGAAGATTTTTATCAGGGAATAAATGTTTTGGCTCCTTTGCTTCTCATTCATGTGGTTCTTCTTGTGGTGCAGCTCCTCTCACACGCTCCCACTGTTCTTCAATTCCTTCTTCTCCAATCTGAACAAGGAATCAACAACGAGATTAGTAAGAAGATTTTGCGATGCTTATTAAGCTGGGTCAGTATGTAAGCCTAGTATACTTTTGATTGCGTTTGATTAATGGGCTTGGGAGGGTTGGATCCTGTTACATGCTTTGCTAACTTCTCTATGGACAGCACGACTTTCAACAAGTAATTCAGCACATCAATATGTTTCCATAAATTTTAAATACCTATCTTGGTCATTAAATCTATACATTGTATGTGGCACTTCATATGTAATCCATTCGATATGCTGAATCCTTGTTATTATAACTTGGATCAAGTAGACTATTACTCAACAGGCCAACATCTTAGAAGCTGGATATACTGCAACTTATTGCAGCATCAATTTCTGTTTCATCCTATGATGTCTGTATTATTAATGTAACATTACTATACCATATATTATCTTAAATTCTTAAATTTTTTTAGATGTGAGTAACGATTCTATTTCTTCAAATTTATGCCTATACGAGGTGCCAAATTTCTTTTTTGTTTTCCTTGCAAAACATTTATTTTGTTGTTAAAATCTGATTGTCATCTATTTTTCCTCAAACTCTTAGGCCTACTTAGACGACAATCTTTCAAAGATCTTTTAATAATCATTAGAAGCTGTCGTGACTCACACCAGCTTCAGAATTGTGATTCATAAAGTTAATAATTTTGTCACCTGCATTCTAGAGTACATATTTGTGTTTTCTTCTCTATCTCATGATTCCCAAAGAAAAAAAACTCCATCTTCTCTGAGTTCCCAAGATAAAACTCTATCTGCAAATAGAAAGTGTGTTAAAGAATATTGTATTTAGCTGTTAGAGATATCTTATCTTTCTTCTTTTGCATATATAAAACTACCTTAGTGGAAAGAACATCCAGTAAGACAAAAAAGAATAACAATGATGCTTTTCTTTGTGGTCGCTGCCCCTATCAGCAATAAATGTACTGTTATTTTTTTGAGAAGATTATTTAAATATATTATTGTTGCAATACACAAGAAACAAATTTTTTTTTGAAAAAGGGAAAGGATGACTATAACTTATAGTAGCCAGCCGTTTGTATTAAATAAGGAGAATATACAAGTTGGTGTGGGTAGCCACACAGAAAGCCAAAAGTGTGAAAACAAAAAGTAAGAAAATCAACCAATACCCCACTCGCTAATGAGATATGATACATGGTATGATACATGTTCTTAGCGAGTCCCAAAATGTCCCTGCTCCTGAGGTATCAATACTCGAGGGTCCCACTAGCTGCCATGTCTCCGAAGCTGTAGGGCATGCAAAAAAGAGGTGGTCGATATCCTCCACCCCTTCGCCGCATAATGCACAAGACGGATCTGCCTGTGGAGCCCATCTAGCTTTGTATGACCTGGTGAGGATCCTATCGCGTCTCAAGAGCCAAGCGAAGATCTTGACTTTGAGCGGTATGCGTGAGCGCCAGATGCATACAGTGTATGTCCTAGTATCCTTTGAAAACCGCTCCTCTCGGCAGCAACTGTCTGTATATGTCTCCAGTTGAAAAGCTCCTTGAAGACCAAACCCAGCCATATGCCCTCGACACATCTAGGTAGTATCTTGATATTCGTTCTAGCAGCCACGGAGGTCCTTAAACCGTCGGTCTGACAAAACCGACCTAAAAGTAGGAATCCATGCGCCACCCTTGAGCGAGTCATGAGGAGACCAGTAATCCGCCACCGTCCCTGTTGGGTGTGTCGCTAAAGCCCGGAGTCTGGGGTAGGCCACTGCAAGGGTGTCCCCTGGTGACCACTTGTGATCCCAGAATGAGAATCCTAACCCTGAGCCCAGGGAGACATAGAAAAACTATCGCATCTGAGGGAGGATGACGGCTACCCCCCGCCAGGCCCCTCGCTGGGGATGAGGTCTGGAATCCCACGAAAGATCTCTCCCATAGCAAGCATAGAAAACCTGACTCCAAAGATCTGTCTCGGGCCCCATGACCCGACCAACCCATCGTGCAAGGAGAGCATGATTGGTCCAACGAAGATGCCTGATCCCAAGCCCTCCTTGTGAAACTGGCGACAAAGTTCCTTCTAGGCAATCATATGAATCCCGGACCTGTCCAAACCACAACCGCGCCAGAAAAATCTGCTCTTCAAAGTATCCATACGACTTTCCACCTGGGCTGGCATACTTAGGATAGACGTAATATATAGGAAGTGATGAAAGCACCGCTCTGAGTAAGACCAGTTGCCCACCATGAGATAGGAGTCTCGAGCTCCAGCCCTGCAACCTCTACTCCATGCGCTCAATGACCGGTGTCCAACCCCCGGAACCAATATATCGGTAAAGAGCCAATTTGGCATGATTTATTTGTAAGCCTGAGGCGTTTCCAAGTAGCTCAACTAGGATCACTGTCCGACGAGCCTCCCTGTCTGATCCCTCAATGAAAAATAATGTGTCGTCCGCATACTGAAGTAGAGGAACACATCTATCTATATCACCGTCTAGAGGGAAGCCCCTGACGATGCCGACTCTACATGCGGAAAAAGTGCAACGGGCTAGAGCATCAGTTGTAAGTACAAAGAGCATCGGTGCCAACGGACACCCTTGCCTAACCCCCTGCTGGGGCCGGACCCACCCTCCTGTCGGTTGTCCATTAACTAGAATCGCGAAGGAGGTTGTGGTAACGCAATGCTTCATCCAGGATATCCAGGTTGGGGGAAAGCCTCGAAGCTGCAACGAGTGCCAGAGGAAGGGCCATGAGATGGAATCATGGGCCTTAGAGAAATCAACCTTCCAAAGAAAACCCTTTGTCCTAGAACGCCGCCAAGCAGCAATGATCTCCGAGGCGATGGTGTAATTTCCTACAATGGACCGGCCACTGATGAAAGCCGACTACACTGGGTGTATCAGATCATCGAGCACCTCTCTGAGTCGATTTGCCAATACCCGAGCCACGATGAGATAAATGGCATTGGATAAAGCAATCGGCCGAAAATCTCCAATCTCTTCGGCTGGCATTTGCTTGGGTATCATGAAGAGTAGGAACCGATTGAGGCGCTCAAAACCTCTATTTCCACTAACAAACTCTCGAATAACTGCCGTGACATTCATTCTGAGGATCGGCTAGAACTCTCTATAGAAAAAGACTGGGAAGCCATCAGGGCCCGGGGAGCCCTCGTCGTTGAGGTCGCGAAGTGCATGAGTGACCTCTGTATCTGTAATGTCTTGTGACAAAGAAAAAAATTGGTCATTAGATAAACGAGGGAGGTCTCGAGTGGAACACCTCCACCTATGTGCGGGTGGTCTCCTCGAGAGTGCCCTATAGTGTGCAGCAATGGCGGTGCCGATTTGGGCATGACCCGAGACAATCACACCCTGCACTCCAATCCGGTCGATCTTGTTGGCCCGTCGGCGGCCACTCGCATAGAGGTGGAAGAATCTCGTGTTGGCGTTGCCCTCCCGAAGCCAAGTCTGGCGGGAGTGCTGCCTCCACTGGATTTCCACCTTCATATCCTCGGTCTGGATTGTTTTCTGGTGCTGCCTCCGCTCCGTCATCTCAGAGATCTCAATTTGCATTCTAAATTCAACCTAGCTCTAAAAAACAGTACTCTAGGGTATTCACTTATCAATATATAGTGCCGTCATTTTGATATATAAGTGTTTGAACTTAATATTGATTCTAAAGTTGATAGTATTGTGTAAGATTTTCTATTTATGTTCTTTTATTCATTTATGAAACTTAGTAGAAAAAATGGTTTTCCTGGGTGATTGCATATACTTAACTTTTGAAAACATGATGTTTCCTCAAACTCACTCCTGCTATCACACATATACCTGCACTTGCTTTGGGGCACTTAGATCAATACATTTTATGTTTTGATCTTTGCTTGGATAGCATCTTCTAGCTGACATGGTGCATGGCTTATTCTTTGTATCATCTCTTGTGATTTCATTACTACATAAGTAGGATGTTTCTCCACTTACATTTTCTCACTTCAAAAAAAATATCATGAAACTGCTTTCCTTCTTGCAATTTGTAAATATTAGAAAAGACATGATGATTTCAGGTACGAGCAGGATGCTTTTCTGAGATTTCATCTGCATCACAACCAACACACCCGCTTCTTAACTTCGTCTTCAACTCATTGCAGGTTATTTTTCATTTTGTGTAATGTTACTGTACTTGTTCATAGCTGATAACTGAAGCTTTTTAGTTTTCTGTTGGTTAAAGGTCTTATCGTCATTTGATGCAGCCATTGAGGTACTCATTGAACTAGTTAGCCGGTATGAGGTAAGATATCATGACATTTTCTTATTTTAAATATAACTACTTGATATATTTTTGAGACTGAAAATGATGTCTACCAGTTTTGTATACATCCTATTTTATTGATATGTGATGTTTATATAATTACAGCAATGATCATATATACAAATGAAATACTCGTGTACACAAAATTATCGTATTTAAAGCGTGCACTTTAATTGTTTCCGCATAACATCTCTCCCCTTAAGATACATGAATTTTTATGGAACCAAATAGCCCATAGGACTGCTAAAGGCAATAATCTTTTCCATCGTGAACCGCACACCATGACATCTTGTTGACTGCCTCCGAATAGGAATGTCCTTCAAAAGTTGTCAGCCGAGCCGAGGATACATCAAACCAAAGACAGCCTGTTGTTGGCCATACTTCCTTTGCTATCACACATTCAAAAAAAAATAAATGGTTTGTCTTCTATCTTATCATCACACATCGAGCATGTGGTGTCAGTTGATGGATGCCAACACAATCTATATATTTCTGTGAGCGTCCACCCTCTACTAAGTAGCCATGGAAATATTTTTAGTCCTCAGTGGTGCACAACTACCTTGAGACATTACTTTCTTTTCTTATCTTCATGAGTTTTTTTTTATAAAAAGGGGGTAACTTCGTGACTGAACATGAAATTCTTGGCTAAACTTGTTCTTCTAATATTGTGTAGTTGAAAATTTTGAACCACATGAACCACCTACTGGATATTTCTCCTTAATCTTAACCTAGCACAATTGGCAAAACAATATCTTCACGCCTCGTGCAGGATAGTAGCAGAATTTGTTGATTTCACTTGTAATGATGAGAAGTCAGATGTTACATTTCAATTTTTTATTGTTTTGTAACAAATTGTGTGTTTTTTATGTATAATAAAATGTGAATGTTGAAATATGATTTTTAGTATGTTTTCCTTTTTTGCTTTGGCATCATTCCTTGACAGGGTTTGCCACAGATTCTACTAGCTAGAATACAATACCTCAGAGAAGTACTCCTCCAGCCAGCTCTTCTGAATGGGGATGAGAAAATAATTGGTGGTCTTGCTTGCTTGATGTCTGAAATTGGTCAAGCAGTACGTGTTTTCTATCTTAATATTATGTGATATGTATAAGAAGTACTTTCTATTCCTTCTGATCATTTATTGGAGAAAGCAAAAATGATAATTTTAAGTTTTGAGTTGTCAATTGAAAACCAATTTTTTAGTTTTTAATATTGACCGCAGCTTTTTTTTTTACCTTTTTCTTGATTATCATTGAGTTATTTCATGCACAGGCACCAGCCTTAATTGCTGAAGCTACTATTGAAGCTCTGAGTCTTACAGATGCACTTCTGAGGTTGTGTCATCTATGCTGGTTTATGATTTTCTACACATAATGACCTCTTTGTCCTGATGATTATGCTCAGCTTTTTTGCTAATTGTTATCTCTTGTACAGTTGTGTCGCTTTTCCAAGTGACAATTGGGAGATTGCCGATTCAACTCTACAATTTTGGTATTCTTTGCTATCATCTGCATGATCGTATAAATAGAAGTTTATTTTGGGTTAGCTACTTAGCTTCTTTTGCAGCTTGTTAGCTTACATTGTTTCTCTTTTTAGAACACTCTTTTTTTCTAATAGAGAAACAAATCTGAATTACACTAGCTCTCCTTTATAACACTTTTTCATTTGAAATTTGACTAGGTTTTGTATATGTCATGACTGATTTCTTTTTTAATTCCAGTTGCAGTTTAGCTAATTTTATGCAGTTTGTTAGATTACATGGTTTTCTTTTATAACACCCTTTTTCATTACAGAAGCAAATCTGAATTAACCTAGCTCTCTTTTATAACACTCTTTCATTTGAAGTTTGACTAAACATTTCATGACTGATTTCTTTTCTAATTCCAGGTGTAGTTTAGCTAACTTTCTGCTCAGTTTAGATCGTGAAAAGGTGAATGGAAAATTCATGGAACAAAGGTTTTTGCCTGTCTTCTCAGCTTTGCTGGATGCCCTTTTGCAGCGTGTTCAGTTGCAGGTCTGCTAGCTATCTCCTCTTTTGTTATTTTTCTCACATACTCGTATGACCCTTTTTACGTTTCTCCTGTTTTTGTTATTAGGAAAGTATCCTATTTCATGTAGCTCTATTTTACATTGGTATCATAACTAATGAAATGAAGTTTGGATTTTTCATAAAAGTACTAATAAGATATTGTAGTTAGATTCAAATCCAAATAAAAACTAAATTTTATTAACTCTTAATTAAGTTAATTAGCTCATAGGTAATTCTAGGGTATTACATATAATGATACATTTGGTAAAAATTAACCTTGTGTAGTTTAGATATGCTGCATGATATTTTATCTCTATGAAAATTTTCTTCCTAGCATATAGCTATAATTTGACACCCACAAAAATAATACATGTCCTGAAACCAATATCATTAGTCCACTTAAATTTTCTTTCTAGCGAAAGTTGTAGAATCAACATAAACTCCTGTCCGTACCTACCCTTTGTAAGAACTATCCGAAATAACAAGGTTAGCACCACATAGTAAAGATTTATTTCTTTGTTGAGTTCGATAATTATGAAGTATATATTTCTGAGAGGGAATTATGAACTATATTATTGTTGTGTGTGGTGTAATCCTGACTACAACGAGCACCTTACTTATCTTTTGCCTCCAATAAATACTCTTTTCTGTGGTAAATTGAGAATTCCATTGCTCAGCAAGAAAGATTCTGAAGGTTATCTTTAGCAGCTGACAGCCCATGTAGGTCAAAACCCAAAACAAATCTAGGTACAAGGCCCAAAACCTCTTTAGGTTATTCGCCAATCAGCATGACATCATTTTCTTTGCTAGTTTTAAAGGTGTGACTTCCTGATAATTAACAGCATTGCTTTGATCATCTTTATCTTATTATGTAAGTTTATTTAAACTAATACTTTGTTTTGGGGTTTCCGAAATGGCCTTTAAGGACTCTGCGATATAGATGCAAATTTATTGAATTTGTAGTGTTTGAGATTGAGAGTATACTTCAACCCTTTTATTGTCTTTGATATTCTTGGATGTTTTTATCTTCACTTATCTGAACTTAACAGGTTGATGATCCTAGAATTGATGGCAGTTCTGGAGGTATTAACATACCTGATGGGTTGGCCAACTTCCGAGTAAATTTGGAGGAGCTTTTGGTTGATATTTGTCAGCTTCTTGGGTCCACTGCCTTTGTACAGAAGGTTAGACTAACCGATAACTATCGCACCCCTTGTTAGTATTTCCTAATTTCCTTCTTCTCTACCTTTGTTAGATATTGACACCTTAATTGTTCTTCCTTCAAGGTTTATCTAACCCTCATGTTATTTGAGAATCGAGAACCATGATTATATTCGACATGTTACTTCTGTCTACTTTGGCTCGTCTTTTATCTAACCCTCATGTATTTGAGAATCGAGAACCATGATTATATTTGACATGTCACTTCTGTCTACTCTGGCTCGTCATTATCTATTCCATGCAAATTTCAATGCGTGCTTGTATTGATGGTGGACCTTTATGTGTAGCTTTTTTCGGGCAGCTGGGGTTCTACAGATTCATTTATTCATTGGATAGAAGTGGAAGCTAAAATGTTTGCACTTCACATGGTAGGCTCTGTTTGATAAACCGGACTTCTATGATTGTTATATGCATTGGAATAAGCATGTTATCATTCAATTTGCTTAGTTGCTTCGTTAGGCATTACACTTCTTCATACATGAATTTGATATGGATTACATATCTGTAATCTACTTTTCTTATTTTCTGTAGGTGCAATGTTATTTTGAAGTCATTCTTTTCTCGAAAAATTTTAGGTCATTCTTGATGAATGCTTAAGACTAAACTTCTATTTAATTTTCAGGTTGCCGAGTCAGTTTTGCAGGCTGGAGATCCATTTGATCTTTCCGTGACTATGGGATTGGTCACACTTTTATCTAGTAGAGCACCTACGGATCACAATGGCTTTTTCTCTTTTGTAAGACTTACCTCTAAACTTTTCTTGGACTCCGTCATTCTCTCGTGGGGTCACAATATATGGTATTAGTAAATGCATTTATGATTATATAATTGAGAGAAAGCTTACATGACTTGAACATAGGTAGGTATACAAAACTGTGGCTGAGGTTGTTGGGTCCTATGCCAAGTGGATATCTTCTATCTCAAGTAACATCCGGCCGCTGCTGTAAGCATTGTAGTCATATCTTTCTTTCATAAACTCGTGTCATATTACTTTCAATGTGATAGGTGGCCTAGGAGCTTTCTCTTCTCTCTAACCATGGTCATCCAGCTCACATCTCACTGTACTAAGCATATATTGCAGTTTGTTCTGTGCCTCGGGAATTTCTGAGCCAATATCTTCAAATTCTTGTGCGTCAGCCCTGCGTAGAATTTGTGAAGACGGATCACCTGTGATACAGGAACCACCAAATCTTGAAATTCTCTTATGGATTGGAGAGGTATTACCCTTCTACTTGTACATGTTCAAATGAAGCTTATACTTTGCTTAATGATGCATGTGTGAATAGGATTATAGGTGACAATCTAGGATCCATTTGCCTTCTTTATCACTTTAGAATAATTTCATAGATGGTTTGATTAAACTCTAAGGGGCTAACTGAGCCTTATTCAAGTATCCATGAACTTGTTTGTTTTAGTTATATAATGGTCATATTTATTTCTTAGTTTGATTACTTAAACGTAGACTGTCTGTCCATTGAAATAAGAAGACACCCACAGTGGTGGCTTTCCTGTTATTATAAAAAAACATAAATATGCGACATAAGTGACTAAATATATGCAGAGGATGGACGTGAGCCATGTATTGAAACTAGGGCTCCTATATTCAAATTGCAGAGATATATTTAAAGCATGAACAAGACCTAATTTTATCAGTTTGCTTTCTCTTGTGTGTCTCTTAGCTATTGCCAGCTAGCTAATGAGAGTAACTTCGTTCTCAACAAAATAATGAGAGAAACTTAGTTGTGTTTAAAAAAGGTTGGAACTTGATCATGTGCATAGAAACCTGGAAACAGAAGTCTTGGAATTCTTCTCTAATCTGGGTCCATGCTTCCGTAAACAATGTTTTAAACTTGGCTGCAATTTATTACTTCACACACGAAAAAAATGTCAAAAAAAAAAGTCAGACATTCTGTCAGTTGCTCAAAATTTAACTGGAAAGTTTAGTTCAAGAAAACTACTATAAGATTCTAACTGTTTGCTTGATGGTTGCCACACAATCTGTAGGTCACCTTATAAATTGTTGTGAAATGATTTTTTTATTATGGCATAAGCAAATGCCAGAAATACTCGGGCATAAAGGGTGGGAACCTCTGTAGTAGGAACGTTGACAATAGGAACATCAGATGTAATTAGTGAATTGAAAGTTTGCATGTCTGAATTTCCTTATGGAATCAGAGTGTTTCATGCCTTCTGGAAGAGCTCACGATTTATGTCTTATAAAGCACTGTTCTTTGGAGTTTCATCTTCTATAATTCAGACTAGCCAACAATTCCTATTGAACATCCGAAAAAAATTCTTATTGAAGAAAATCTCAAGGACGCAAACTTATTCCATCTAGGAATGATCTCTTGTATATTTCATTGTTTTAATAGGGTCTGGATAGAAGGAATCTGCCACTAGAAGAAGAAGAAGAGGTCATCACTGCAATAACGCTTACTCTTGGTTCCATTCTCGACATACAGATTAAGAAGAGTTCATTATCAAGGTTGCTTTCACGTAGCTACTCGGCAATTGATAAGCTCGTATGTGCTTTCTCTCAATTACTCTTTTTCCTCGCCACATCATCTAATGGATGGATGAACTTGATCTGTAAAAACAAAGCCATACATGCCTCATGTCGCTCACTGTATTAACCATCATTTGAGTTGAACTAATGATTTTCAAGGTTCACTTCTACTTTATTTTTTCCCTTCCGTTTGAAATTGAATTTTCTCTTTTACTAATGTGTATAACTTAATGAAAAGAATAAACCCTTGTTTTTTTTTTAATTTGTACTGCAAGATTAGAGTTGTGTGATGATGATGCGTTGAGGCTGTATCATAAGTGCCTTCGATAGCGCTCAAGAAAAATGATTTAATTTTCTGGCCTACCATTACTTTCCTATCAGCCAAATAGATAGAAATATGGGCATAAGCAATTAACGGAAGTGTGAGTTATAGTATTAGCAAATAAAATAATCATGTCATGCATCTTAAATTTCCTTTCTTATAAAGTTGTTTGGATTTGCAATGTTTCCTATATCCATTATTTTTTGTGATTGCTTGTGGCTATGACAACTTCTTTTGCCAGCTAGATGCAGATAATCAGCAATCCTTGAAACAAGACTCTGCTGCTTATGCACAAGCCCTGAGCTCTGCTATGAGGGGTTTGCACAGGTTATTGTGAAACTACCAACTATCCTGTTGTTTTCTTTTTCCATTTCTAAAATAACATTTATACCAACCTTCGTATCCTTGGTATGACCATCTGAATTTGTGAGATTTAATTTTTTTAATCTTCTCTGTATAGAGCTTTGTTCTTCCATGTTGTCATACTAGTACTCTGGAATCTGGATAAATACTAGATTATTTTGTCAAAGTACTTATCATACTAGTATTCCTGTTTAACTTCCGCTGATGGACATATTACAATATGCATAAAAGATAATTTACTTGTAGAAGACTATTTTAAATGCCCCGTTACTTTCTTAAATATTGGTCTGACATATAGAAATCTTCAGGATTGGATCTGTATTTGGCCATCTAGTGATTCATTCTTCACTTGGTCGAGTTGAGGATGATACAACTGCTGCCCTTGTTAGATCATTCTGGCCACTGCTCGAGAAACTTTTTAGGTCCACTCATATTGAAAACGGTAGCCTATCTTCAGCTGCATGTCGGTCTCTTTCTCTTGCTGTGCATTCCTCAGGTACATATGTTTTTCTATAAGGTACATATATTATTTACTTTCTCTTGCTGTGCGTTCCTCGTGATGAAATAAAGTGTGATTCAACTTTGAAGTGGTAAATGTTTTCAGACAGTGAAATCATGTCTACTCCTTGCAGGGCAACACCTTTTGGCATTGTTACCTAACGTTCTTGATTGCTTGTCTACAAATTTCTTGTTATTCCAAAGCCACGAGTGCTATGTAAGAACAGGTTAGAAGGTTTTAGTTAATTTCATATTGTAATTTTATAAATAAGTGTCATGCAACATGGAACATATTAACCTGTGTCTGTGGGCTCTAATGATCTGAAACAGACTTCAGCCCAAGATTATTCCATTGTAAGATTTTGGACTCTGCTTATAATTCTGGAGGGATTTTGTTGTGGCTTTTAGTCTTCGCATATAATTCTCTACTATTTTTAGGGGATTTTCTCTACTTCTTTATGATGAGTTTCTTTAACTTGTTACACCTTGGGAAGTAGTTTACCATGCCCTCTCTTTGTCTAGTGAATTATCAAACAATATACAGATAGTTGTGAAGTCTGCATAATTCTGTGTATGCCATGCAAATTGATTTCTCTTTGGTTGCAATGGATTGAGATTGAGATATCTCATCTATTGTACCTTATGATATGACGACTAATGAAGTGGTATCAAGATCAAGAGTGGGACTGAAAGCTATGAATATTTGCCTTTCTCCAGATTCCAGACAGCTTAGACGGAGATCAAGTTATATCATTTGGGATCCAGTGAAAAGACAAATTTCATATTGTTTCCTTGAAAGAGTAAAATGATGATTAGGCACTAGGATGTTCTCTAACCATACAAATTTACCTTTAGTTTATGTAAGTTCAAAAGAGAGAAAATGAAACAAAATCATTTTAGTTTATATTTCGATAAGAGAAAAAAACTAAAACTTATTATGTAATTTCTTTCTTGTATTTTGCTACACCAACTTTGGTCCTGATCTTAATTTTAATGCAGACCTTATTCTGCTTAAAGAAATACTTCCACAAGATTTTTGCAAATGTGCTATATTTTTTACAGTCTCTTTTAATATTTTATATATTTGGCCATCTAGAGTAGGAGATGCATATTTTTGTACTTGATAATTTATGAAACTTTTCTCCCATTCAAAAAAAAAACTTTGCTGACTCTTTCCCTTTGTGGTATTTCTTTCTTGTTGTCTATCAAAACTTTATCAGCTGCGGTCGTTATTGAGGAATTTGGGCACAAGGAGGAATTTGGATCTTTATGCATTAGTACATTTGAGAGATTCTCCTCAGCAGCATCAGTTGCAGCTCTTAGTTCTTCTTACATATGTGACCAAGAACCTGATCTAGTGGAAGCTTACACAAATTTTACATCTACCTTTGTTCGTTGCTGTCCTAAGGTCTCTTTACACATTCTAATGTTTCTGCTGACTATTAAGAAAAAAGGACTAAATTGAGAAATGTTTCACTTTGATTGCATGTTTCCAGGAAGTTCTTGCTGCATCTGGTTCACTGCTTGAATTTTCATTCCAGAAGTCTGCCATATGCTGTACTGCAATGCATCGTGGAGCAGCACTTGCTGCAATGTCATATATGTCTTGTAAGTATATGGTTTACATCTTTTTTTTCCGGATACAATTTCATTTCAATTCCACATGTAATAACATATCCATGATAGAGTAAAGATTATTATAAGAAAGTTGTGTTTTTGTAAATCTTCTATCTAGCATCTGTTTCATTTAGGAAGCATAAACCTTTAATATTTGGTTGATCACAATAATCCTATAAAATTTACTTCAATGCTGACATTATGCAAATATAACAGTTCCTTTGTGTAATTTGCTGTAACATATCATTCAATAATCACAATGTCATTTGTTTCTTATGTTTGTGAAATGATGTATTCATGCTTGGTCGTTTGCCATTTGAAAAATATAGTTTAATCATGGGGCACCGACTTTTTGATAAATTTTGTCCTATTATCAAGGTCGGATCTACTTTAGATTACTTATCCCCCTCAGGGTCTTCATGATATTTTATATCAAGATATTTTCAAGATTCGCTAATATATAACTTCCGCTTTCTCCTAAATAAAAAAGAACGAGAAATTTCAATAACTTGGCATGCATGTTTATATTGTTGAATGGAGACGTGAGTAAAAGACTCAAAGTGGAATCTCAACTGAGCTTATGTGATATTTAGATGAATGCACATGATTGTCCATGATAATATCTAATTTGGTAAAACTTGCTGAACATCTTGCAGGTTTCCTTGATGTCAGTCTCACATCTGTATTGGACTCATCGTGTTGTATAACTGAAGGATCATTAAGTTCTGTACTAATTCATGTTTTATTGCGAAGTGGGGAAGGACTCATATCAAATATAATATATGCTCTACTTGGTGTATCAGCAATGTCAAGGGTAAACACATAATTGTACTTCACATACATCATTTCACAAACTGTTTGGATATTATTGTTTTCCTATCTCTCTGATGCTTAGGTATCTGATGTGTTTGGGCAAAATTTGGTGTTTCATACTATCTTTTTTAGATTTATATTAAAATACGTACATTTGTGAAATTTTGTTAATCTTATAGATATTCATTACTGTATTTTGTAATCCTAAATTTAAATTCAACTGTACTGTAACTTTGAGATCCATAACATACGTTGTTTACCAGATCCTAACACTTTTTTGTGGACGGATTTTGTTGTTTAAAGGACACAGAAGACAGCATAAATATCTTTGTGTTTCTCTTTTTTAGCATCCTAGAATATAAATATACAGCGGTACTCCCAGGAACACTTCTCATGGTGCCATCAAATTTTGTTTTGCATTCAATGTGCAAAAAAGACAAGTCAACCTTGTGATTGTTTGCTATGATGCACTATTCTATAGTTAAACAAAAAACTGAGTTGACATGTAAATTATTTGAGCAATGATTACTGTTCATTTAGCTAATCCATTCAACTCATACATTTCTTGTCAGGTACATAAATCTGCAACACTTTTGCAGCAAATATCAGCACTTTGCAGTCTTTGCGAGAGAACTACTTGGAAGCAAGCTCTTTCTTGGGGTTCTCTTTGTGGATGGCTTCAATCAGCGGTCTCTCCCGTTAACTTCTTTTTTTCTTTTGCCTTTATTTGCATGCACTAATCTACACATATGGACTTCCTCGTGTCTTAAGTTATTTGCATGTGCAAATGTGTGACTGTGTGTGCACAAATTTGCTTATCTAACATGAGTTTCTGGCATTAGTACATAGTTGGTTCTAACTTGTTATTTGGTAACAGGTCCAAGCTCTCCCTGCAGACTATCTGAAGCAAGGAGAGGCAGAAACTCTGGTTCCGATGTGGCTGAAGGCTCTTGCCAGTGCCGCCTCAGATTACCTTGAGAATCGAACTTGTAATAATGACCGAAGTGATCAAGCACATATGCAGGGCAAGGGGGGAAGAACCCTCAAGCGCATCATTAGAGATTTTGCGGATTCACATCGCAATGCCCCCAATCCTACATGATTTACACTGCATTTGGATCTCAATCTAGGCACTGAATTAACTTTTGCTTTTCGCAGTTGCTGAATGTTGCAGCGAAAATTGTACATTGGAGAAACTACATTGGAGAGACGCCAAAGATATTAGTTTTTTTGATTCAGCAACTAAGTTCTGGTCTTTAGTCCGACAATTCCTGGAGTTCAAAAATTTTGGTTGGCTGCTTGTGCAATTTTAGGGAACTGTTTCGAGGCCTGTAAATTATCCAATGAGTATTTTAAATTTGTACAGCTTCTTTTTCCGAATTCAACAATGAGCCCAGCACAGCGTAGTGGCAGTTATACAAGTCCGTCGTCAGTCATCTTCTCAGGAGTATTTTGTATTCTTACACAGCTTTCTACTTTATATTCAGTGGTACGCAAAATTATTACCTTAACACTTCACTTGTATCTATTGTTTTTAGATATAGGGAGATACACTCTGTTGAGTTGTTTACTTGTTACAAATAAAGCCTAACTAATTGCATGAACTGCAGAGAGTCTTGCATTTCTTCTGGTCGTTTTCCTCGGAAAATCGAAATATTGCTACTTTTATTTTTTTTGGTCGAAATCGTGCTACTTTTTTTCTTTTTGGCTGGGCTCGCCCGTTCAGTAATACTGCTAACCTGATTATTTTGGGGGATGTTTTCACTTGCCATCTTTAGTTTAGAGTTATAATTCTCATTACTCAAAGTAAGAAACAAACACTTCTTCCAAGCTTTTTAAATTTTTTTATTGAGATCACTTTACACTAGAAATATCTATATGTACTTACGGAATCACAGCAGCTTCAATAATATCTGGATGTTTTTGAAGCAAGTCCTCGAGTTCTGCAGGAGGAACCTGCACCAGCAGACAAAAAATGCTTGGAGAAGTTACATGCTACATCATACATGTAAAATCAATTTAGTATATATGCTGCACATGCAAAATGATAGCTTGCTGAAATTAAGTCCTCATTAGGGTCGGAAGTAGATGCAATTTGCAATATCTAGGCTAAACCTATGGTAGGAATAAATGGATTGTTGGATCCTGAGCCAAACCGAGTAAGTTAGTATTTTTTTAAAATAATTATTATGTATTTAAATATTTATTTGTCTTTTTTAAAATATTTTTTTAAAAAAATTATAGAATTCGACAAGACTTTACACACACACATATATATATATATATATATATATATATATATATATATATATATCACAATCTAGTAGATGTCAATTGCATGCATGTCGAGTCTATGTTTGATAGCATTGGACTTATATTTATGGACAAGACAATATTTGAACTCTAGACCTCAAAATAATAATCAAAACCTCCTAATAAATACATCAATTAGATAATTTTACTCTTTTGTTAATATTTATTTTATATATTGATTGAATATATTAGTATATACATATATATATTTTCTATACCGAAAAGTTAGAGGGATCGAGATCCGCTCCCACACTATATATGGGTCCGCCCTTGACTTACAAACAAACCAAGACCTCTCCTTATAGTTTCAATCGAAGTCGTGTCAAAAAAGTTGTTTCAACTCGTAGAATCGGACGATTTTACGAGTTGACCCTAAAAATTTCTGCTCGTTCCAAGGTACGATCGGTCGTATCTATCAATTTATTATGTGAACTAATTATTTATTAATTCGCATCAAATATAATTTTAATTAACAATTTGATTATAATTCTTAAAATTATATATATAAGTAATTATATTTTTCATGCATATATAAAATGTCTCTATGTGAATAATTTTAACTATAAATAATAATTATAAATTTAAGAATTTATTGAGATATACTCTATTTAAATAGAATATATTTTATTTATCTTATGAACTATTAAATTTGAAATTTATAATTAAAAAAATAGATAAAAGAGTATGAATTTTAAATAAATTATTTCTAATCTTTTAATCCGATACCCTAACTTTTCCGCCGCTCCTGTTCGCTCGCCGTCGCGCCTCCTGCCGTTGTTCGCCGTCGTCTCGTCCCTGTTGCCGTCATTTTTGCAGCCGTCGTTCGCTCGCGGCTCGCGTCTGCGATCGCCTGCCCTACTGCCGCCGCTGGAGTCTACAGTCGTCATTCGTCCCTGCTGCTGTCGTTCACGCCTGCTGCTGCCACTGTTTGCTCGTCCCTTGCTGTTCGCGCTGCTGCTGCCGGTACTCTCTCTCTCTCTCTCTCTCTCTCTGTTCATGCTGTACGAGCAGGGAACCTTCTCTCTCCCCAAGAGGCTCCCTGCTCGCGAGCGAGCTGCTTCTTTGCACGAGCAGGGAGCCCGATGATTTCCTTCTCATGAGCAGAGAAGCTGCTTCCTACTCGTGAGCAGAAAGTTTTTTTCAGTATTAATTTTCCTTTAGCTTAATGAAGCTTTGACAATATAGGTTTTCAGTATTGTTACATAGATTAGATTGTTATGAACTATTTTATCTACCAATCATTAAATCAACAACTAATCATAAAATAGTTGTGAACTATTTTATGATTTATGAGTTATGAAATTGTTGCGAACTATTTTATGACTTGTCATTATCACTTATAGCTAGTAATCATGATAATATGATATGTTCAATTGTTCTAATATAAATTCTAATTGATTAAAAAGAAAATGCTATCGCCAAAATTAGATTTACAGTTTGGAAAAACTTAATGGCTTCATTTCTAAGGAACTTTTGCTTGATATTTTGCTAATTTGTTATCTTGAAAGGTTGAACTTTTGCTTCATTTTAAAAAATTGCAATGTTTTAATTTTATCCGTGCAAAGTAATATATAAATATATTTAATAAAGAAAATTGGTAGAATCAGCCGTGTCGTGTTGCGTGTTTGACAACATTGGTTTCAATACATCGAACCCCTGATCAGTTTATATATTTGAGGATCTTCCTTCTTCGTTGATTTTCGCATCAAATTGATGGTTCCATTCTCCATATTATTTGTAGGGTTAAATCAAACCATAGAAGCATGCCACGGACGATTGCAGTAGAGTGCCCTGGGTGTCCACCTGTGAGAGCATTAACCACAGATGTGCTTGGCCTCGTGAAAGGTGGAGAAGTTACCTGGAAACTATATCATTCCTGTTAGTACTTGCTGTTGGTTTCTTATTCTTTACTCTGATGTATTGGTGTTGTGGAATGATTGTCAGTTGTCGAAGCTCGTGGGAAGGCAGGCGTCCCCAAAATTATTGAGACTTGGGGTCCTCCGGATGCTTCTCGTTCCATCATTGCGACATCTTACACTGATCGTGAATCCAACCCGGTTTGTTTTCATTGAAACTGAGATTTTTACGTTTGTTATAAAATGCACTTTGAATTTTCCCTGCATGGTTTTCCAATATTTGTTCTCTTTTCGCTACTAAATTATTTCATGATCTTGGGTAGATCTTCTTTTTTGTGTTTAATTGTGCTGAACTTTCATCGTCCTAAAAAAAGTTCTGTTGAAATAACAGTTCCTTATGTAAATTCTTTTACCATTGATCTTAAGGCACATTTATCAACTGATTCGTTTCAATTTTGCAGCTGTTGGTGGTTGCTCGGAAGAATGGTTTTGTAAGTCAGCCTTTTTGTTAGACAACATGAAAATAAATCTCTTATATTTCTCTTGAAATGCTCTTCTAAATATTTCCACAACACTATGTGAAAACTGATGTTTTCTATGACAGATAGAGTTCTTGAATCCCTTTAATGGAGAGTCTTTGGCAACCACCAACGCAGATGGCTCAAGCACGTCAAGTGTTATTACTCAAGATGATGTCGTTGCTGGATTGCATCTCTTTAGAAATATGGGAGATTTGACTTCTAGGTAATTTATGATGATTTAATTCGAACTTTTAAGAAGAAATACTTGGCATCTGCTTTTTCACATGCCTCAAGTCATATTATATGTGCCACTTTTTCAAACGGCATATTTTTTCTAAGTATTGTATCTCAAGTCATATTTCAAACTTCTAGGTATTCTTTCACATAATTTACAGATGTGAAAAAATGCAATAGTTGTACCCATGTCCGTTATTGTGTATAAGCTTAGGTATAGCCGACGAGCTGTTCAGCAAAGCTTGCATGTCTAACAAGGAAAAAGTAATAGTAGATTGTCTTAATTTGTCCACATTTTAGTTCTGAAATTTGAAGGAATGCCTAGAGTTGAATGTTTATAACTGTCATCAACTACCATGTTGATGTGATCAGTCATATTATGGTTTACCTGTTCATGGTCAAGCATACCATTTTCTATGGTATCCGTAAGGTTATTTGCCCAGAAAGCTATGTACATTGGATTATAATGATGATTCATAAAATCCAATTCTCATAATGTGAATAATTCAGTTATTGAAATCTCTTGTTGAGATACATATGTAGGGTTTCTACTACACACGTGATGCATCATCGGAATCTCTAAATCTATGCTGTTGAGTTAGCATATTTCCTTGCTCTAATTTAAAGTAACAACACTTGTCGCTGAAAGGTAAATAAGTTATTGTTTGATATACATTGAACAAGGAAATTATTCATGAGAACACCATAAGCGAAGAAAAACAATTAAGCTGATAGGTGGCACTGAAATACCAGTTCCCTCTCAAATAAAAGAAGAAGAAATACTTGTTAGATATATGCATGAGACTGGTAATCTTGTGGTGCCATCATGTCCAACTCTGCTGACCTTTGAGTAATGACATGCAATGGTTACTTAAAATTGCACATGTAAGCCTGACCCTTTACCTTACTGTTTCCCAGTCCTCCTCTGTTGCTTACATGTACAGAAAAAGGAAAAGCATGCTTGAGGTCCATCCTAGTGAAAGACGAACAAGAAGGCACAAACGCAAACTCTCCTAGCAAGTGGAATGTATGCAATGCTGGTAAAGTGACATGCAGTAAGGTAGATAGAAGTGAGAGTCATGCTTTATTTGGAGGGTAAGAAACTAAATTAAAGTCTAGTGTTTAGTTATTATCATTCAGTTAGAATTGACCTTTCTTTTGAACTTAAAGCTAGCATCTGAATAGAATTCATCCTAGTGGCCTTCTGATTCTTGTTTTCTAGGAAGGGTATTGAGGTAAACTTGTGGGATATCGGTAAATGTAGCAAAGTGTGGACAGCAAAACCAGTAAGCGACTATCTTCATGTCTCAGAAGTGCATTTTACAAAAAAAGAAGTGCATTTTACAGGATATTGTATGTATTTAGACGCCTCTAACTTTCTGTTGTTTGGCCTCTATAAAGCCTCCTTCTAATAACCTTGGCATCTTCACTCCAACTTGGTTTACTTCTGCGACTTTCCTAAGCAAAGATGATCATCGTAAGATTGTAGCTGGCACAAATAACCACCAGGTACACTATCATTCATGACATTCTTTGCTTGTTTAATATGAGAATATTTTGGTCTTAGATTAAGCATCATCTTCTTTGCTCTACAGATACAAGTGATTATATCTTGTATTTCTTGACTTGGCATTTTGCTAAATATATTTTCTTTATGACACTGCTTGGCCACATATATATGAATTTTTTCACTTATTATATGCTTTCTGTTTAGATGCGCATTGTTGAATACTGCTTTGAGTATTTATTTTAGATCTGAAATCTGCAAGCCTTGTACATGAATTTTTTTTCCTCTCATTAGTTTACAACTTCAGACAAAGATTTAAGTTCTTGATCTAACTTATTCTGAATGGAATTTCGATCTATGCTTCTGCAAGAAAAAAGGGAAACACACAGTATATTCTGTAGATGAATCATTTTTTCCCTTTCTTTTGGTGGTTTTAGGTTCGTCTATATGATACTTCAGCACAAAGAAGACCTGTTATTTCAATTGATTTCCGCGAGTCTTCTATCAAGGCAATCACAGAAGATCCAGATGGCTATACAGTCTATGTAGGAACAGGGATTGGTGACCTTGCTTCATTTGACATGAGGACAGGTAATTGCTTTTCATAGAGGTCATGGATAATGTTGCTATTAGACTTTGTCTTGTGATATTATTTTGATGTATATTTACAGTCATGAACATATATTTCAGTAGTTTTGGTCTACAATCTCACATCTTTGTCATATCAACTGTTGTTTATTTGTGAGATATATGAAGCCATTCGAGATTCAAGATCAAAATGGTTAGCGTGAACATGTTTTTTCATTTTTGATTGATGTCCTTTTTCCTGCCAACCATTGTAGAATTGTGGTGATCCTCTGATGATGAAATATCTGTATTTTTCCTTGGTCAGATGCTATCATTTCAAATTGAGTTGCCTTATCACCAACTTTTGTTGTTCCTGTTGGATGTTTGATTATCTATCACGTGACAGGAAAACTTCTGGGTTCTTATATTTGTAAATGCTCTGGAAGCATTAGATCAATAGCCAGACATCCGAACTTGCCTGTTATAGCATCCTGCGGTGAGAAACTATCTGCTATTTTCCGTATATGCATATCATTGTGACATGTGACCACATCAGTAGCTTGTTTCTTATTGATTACATGAGTAGCTGTTGCTCCTTTTTTGGGTTAGTGTGCTGTTGCTCCTTTTGATCTTATATGTTAAATAAACAAAAAAATAATGTTTTTAAAACATTAACCATGACTTCAAATCAATTTGTCCATGGAGATCATTTTAAGGCAACTTTTTGGAGGGAATTATTTCTTCTTCCGGATGTGGACTTCAGTTATTGAGGTTCTATGAGTGAACTATAAATGATATTGTATCAATGAAGTGGGTAATACAAGTTTGACATAATATAATTTGGAAAGAAATTTGAAGTCACTCTCTCAAAAGAAGATAAACACATAATGCAAGTCTTCAAGATCCCATGATTGTCCTTGCAATCTGATAGTCTCCATGTTGCTTTATATATATATAATAGAGAGAGAGAGAGAGAGAGAGAGAGAATGTCATGTGGTCTTCATTTTTTCCATGTATGGGAATATTTTCCATTGAACGAGGTTGCAGAATTTCATCATGTTCAGAGCTCTTGATTACCTTTACTAGTATTATAACTTTCAAGCTTTCCCTCATTTTTGGAGAAAAAATGTTGAGAAATTATTGCTGCTTTTGTAGGATTGGATGGCTATTTGCGCTTCTGGGATGCAAAGACAAGACAGTCTCTATCTGCAGTATGACACTTCTGCTTTTATGCTGGATCATGCATAGATGCTTTCTTATTTTCGAATATTGTGTTTTTAATGCCTGATTATACATAGATACGTTCTTAATTTGAAATGCTCTCTTTAAGGAGGTTCACACTCCTAACTTGCAAATTGAAAGCCACAAGGTTCTCAAGATATTTAGTATTGAATTCTATGACAGAAGGATGTTTCTGAAAAGCTTTATATATTATCTTCTTTTTCATTTGCTGAGGTGGTTTAATGAGCCTTCAGTTTGATGGAATTACAATTTAAGTAAATGATATATTAGGAAATGATCTGAGAATCTGGTACTAACACTGAGGTCATGAACACTTTTTTTGACATGGCAGTAATACATCAGCATATTTGGATATTTTATTACTGACTTGAATATTCATTTCTCAAAAGGTGACTGACTCAGATATTTTAAAAAATTGACTGACCCATATAATGACTTCAAATCTGGTCAATTGATCTACTAATTTATATCTAAAATATTTCCCTACAATATATTCTAATTGAAACTTTGTTGCGAGGAAATTGCATCAGTGCCTTATTTTTGCTGTTTTTACTAGAATTTGTCTTCACCGTTATTCCAATTTGTGACTAAAATTGGTTTCACCAATGGGTTACACCATCGTGACACTTAAAAGACACGTAACTGTTATTGCAAACCTCGGATGTCATTTTTCTTTAGTCAAATGCAAATCAGTTGTTTCATCAAGGTTAACGGCTGTCATGCCGTTATGTGTTCAAGGCTTAAGGCCGTTGCTAGGGTAATTGACAGTACCAGTTCTTGTAGTTTACACTTTTGGTACAGCACCATGTCATGAAATGCCATGGCAGCATGGGTGACGGCAAAAAATGAATATACTGAAAATATCTTTTTTAAGTTAGTGGGACTATTTCTTTTGTTGACTCATATTTCTCATGGATGCAGGTTTATCTGAAGCAGCATCTCACAAGTGTGGTAATTGATTCACATTTCTCAGATGAAGGTTCACTTCTTAATCTACTTTATATGTGCTTGATATATAAATCCTAAAAGTGGTTATTGCCAATTTTAAAAGCAATTTTATGTAGTGTTATCCAACAGAATTTGCAGGCAATAATGTTGATCAATCTGGTGATCAACAAATTGGTGATTATGTTGAAGCTAATGATGAAGAGGAATCCCTTCAAGTTGAGAAATCCAAAGATTATAAAAGAAAGGGATCAAACAAGAAAAGGAGCAATGATATAAACAAACTTGACAAAACAAGACAAATTCTCGAAGGTCACCCTTGTGAACACGAGGAAAAAGATGAATTGATGCCTACCAAGCGGAAAAAGAACATTAAAGGAGCCCAACATGAGTCTAAAGCAAAAAAGAAGAAAGGCTGTCATTAAGTCAAAGTGGATTGAAACACGATTTAGAACTTGGAACCGACAGGAAATGGTCTAGACATGCATTTGTAACCTGATGGGGGTGAATCAGGAAACACGATGAAATGGTGACCGGCCTCCCTTCACTCTGAGAGCTACATAAATATGGAGGATGGAGTATCTGGTAGCCTCATAGCTATTTAACGAAGTGCATTATTTCTATAATGATGGTTTCAAGTGGGTTGATTATATACTATGTATGTTCGTGATGCTAAAAGTTGCAATTTTATCTGTTCAACTACACTCTGATGCGGCAACTGTGAAAGTTTGGAGAGGCATATTGGTCTTCGATGAGATATTACTGGAGAGCTCTCGTGGTTGGACAGAAATGTGTTTAAAATTTTGGGCGAAAGATATTAAGCGTACGAAGAGTTTGACTGCAATAATTGTTGTTTCATTTTTCTTTTTCATTGTTCAAAGGGCAACAACTTAATGTTGAAAGTTATTCGATGTTGACCTTGTTAATTATGTATCATTTATCATGTTGCTTTGAGCTTATTCCACATTTCATTTCTTGCAATGTGCTATCTTAACTTCACAACTCTTCTTATTTTTCTTCTCAGTTAATTGTTTAATCCAAGTCTCATCCACATCTTCCGCGTGATTGAATCAAATTATCTTCCACGCGCGATGGTCTATCTATTAAATTATATCAATTTAAGAACAAAAGGTGCAAGAGACAGACAGCAACTCAAGCATAAAAAGGCTTTTTTTCATTTATCAAGAAAGTTGATTTAAAATTAAGGTTATTGTCTGAGAGAGATGTGTTTGATTTCTATCTGATTTAGGAAAATAATAAGATAGTCACGTTATTCCAAGGGAATCCTCCTCGTTCTGGTCTCAAAATTTCATTAAACTCCTGTTTACATTTAACCCATCTTCCACCGTAACCTACTCCAGTACACCTCTTCAGCATTCATTCATCACTTACTTGCTAAGCAAACTTAAGATCAGCCTCTCTTGCACAGTTCACCCAAAAAGTGGTTAATTAAACGTCTACAAGGTGACATGGTTGCGGCCAAGTATGATTACACCAAAAAAGTGGCTTACAGAAACTAATGCGTTATAAACCAGAAAGATAAAACTATTTTCTTGCCCGTCGCTCAGTATGGCGACAGGCCTTGTCAACCAAACTTTCCATTTGTTTTCGACTTCATCATATCTGCTCATGATATAAGTTTAATTTTAGTTACAAAATTCTGCAGTCACTCATCACATTGAGACCACTATCGTGCTACAAATCTATGCAGGTGTAAAATAAAAAAGAATCGCCTATTGATACATCCAAAACTCCAATGTATGGAAAGCAAATGTATAGACCACCATCAGCTAGCAGTGCTCCAGGTTCTTGAGAGCATGCTGCCAAGGCCTGACATCCAGGAAGACCTGGTGGAATTTGATCCGTTGCTTCTCGTCTGATTGCTAAAGGATGCCCCATTTAAGCCTTCAGATCTACCCGGTGGCATGGTTTGTGCCCTTGAGATTGGTGTTGTAACGACACCTGATATCTCCTGCATCTCATAAATAGATCATCAATATTTGGAAGTATCAGAAATTTAACCGACATTGTATGCCAAATCAACTACCCTTCAGTGAAACACAACGGCATGCCTTTAAGCCCTAAAATGATAAAAGATTCCTAAAAGTTACATAAAATAAAGTGCAAGGTTTCTAGAACTATAATGGGAATGCAGATACCAAGCCCAGGTACTAAGATAAATAAAGAAGGTACTAGGATCATTGAAGTGTCCGATCATCGTGATAGAAGATATGTTTATACAGAAACAAGTCGAGCATGTGAATTCCAGCCTAATAAAAATTGCAAACATTATGTTGTCTTGAGAATATTTCGATTCACTAAATCAGACTAACATGATATGAAGAAGCAGTTGCAAATGAATCCAAATGAACATGAGGACGCCAAATGAAAGACATATTCCAAAAATAATAATAATGATGAGTTCCAAGTGTCACATATATTATATATAATATATATGTTGTGCGTAGATGTTTTTTATATTCATGACATTAAGTAAAGAAAGAAAAAATGTGAAAGTAAGAAACTGGTTGTACCCTAATGTAGAGACTAGAGATATTTTTACTTTTCTAGCAAGCGATCAAAACAATAATCACTAACATAAAATAGAGGAGTTTGCATCTCTTAGGGTTGTATATTTCAATATTTCTAGATATCTAGAAGTTTGACATTAGTGTCATAAACTAAAGTAATAGCTATAAGCTAACTACTGCACATCCCAGTACAACATGCAATTTTGATGAACATAATATGCTTATAACTCAGCACATTATCTATATGCATGCCCAACAAGGTTTCATGCATTAGCTGCATGCACAAATTCAAAGATCACAACAAAATACACCGTTATACTTCATTTTAACAACCTTATAACACAAAGCAGGTTGATTGAGTTATATTTTATAGTGATAAAAAAACAAAGCAGGTCGATGAGTTCCCAACTGTCTTCATGATGGCCAACACAATGATAAAACTCAACTTCATAGAACTCTTGCAGTTATAAAATGAAAGAAAATCAATAATCAACCAAGCATATGTTTAAAGAAATGTATAGCAGTTAAGAAAGTTCATTCTATACTAACCTTTAGACCTGAGAGTGACACAGTAACTTGTGGGAGTAGAACCTGTGAAGCTCAAATCAATCAGTAAAATAGAACATTTGTCAAATAACACGATGATATGTCAGATACTGACTCTAGGAGATTCAACAGGAGATGGTGATGAAGTTGATGGCAGTGCTTCTAGAGCCAAAGGTAGTGATGAGGTCTGAAATGGGATAAGCATACATCAGACAATGAATGCATGTAAACAATATACACAAAACATATAGGAAAAAATCTCACACTTGTCAGTGTTGGTGCTTTTTCTGGAAGCTCAATGGCTCGACTAGAACTGGAAGAAACCTGCAATTGGAAAATTTTAAATTGTTATTAGAAAACCCCATGTACTACAGGATACAGCACCTAGACATGAATATGCTAGTTTAAGCATACCTGAAGACATTTTTCCTCTCTGTCCAATTGTAGACTCTCAGTAACTTTGAGTAGATGAATGACTCCCTCAGATGCAAAATCCTAAATGACATTTATTTAATCATAAATTATATAAATGAAAATAAATGTAAAGTATGTAGTACACGAGCTTGGCAATACCTGACCATACTTAATGTTAGCAAACCTTGTTTCCTAATGAAAGAAAAATCTCAGAAGTCAGTACGAGTCAATATAAAAGGATTTCAATGTATTGAAAATAGAAGTTAATGATTTCTCAGAGCAAAATATATCACCAGTTCCTTGACAGTGTGGTGAGCTTTTGAAACTTCAGTATGAAGCACAGTTAAATCTTGATTAATTTTCGAGACCTACAGAGTAAATCATAGAACCAACGCTAGTATAAAGTGTTGATAATGACATCAAGAAAGCAGAAGTAGATATCCACACCTCTTCCATCGTTTCAAGAGTAAGTCCATTGGACTCCTCCAAATTAGCATATGTGCGATCAAGCCTTGAAGAAAAATATCGCTTGAAATCCTGCAAATAATCAATGACAAGTTTAATTGAACAGAGAAAAACAAGTGAGAACTAATTAATAAATAAACCATACATGATATACATGTAAACTCTACAACAAAATTTACCAATTAATTTTCTCAAATTTTCCATCATTTTTTTTCTCAAACTAAAGGAGTGATATCCCACATAGATCAATCTTTCCATGTTACATTAGCATAAAAAAAGTTGATGATAAATGAAAGCTTACTGTGATAGATGAGTGCACTGATTCCAGTTGCTTGCCTACGACGACGGAAGCATCAGATAAAGAACGACGAGTCGCAATCATCATATCAGCAAATTTCAAGCCCTACTATGTGTATAAAAGGACAATTAATTTGTCAAGATTCACAAGTACCTTGAATAGTACAAGAAAAGAACATCTTTATACTTGCATGCCATAAACTGAAACAGGTACTATATCTTCCAGTTTAAATACAGTCGAGATAGATAACTTTGTGATGATTATTTTTACTATTTATTCAAGCCCACATTTATACAACAAAAAGTTAGCCATCGATCATTCATATTACATTATTCAGGCAATGCAAATCACACCTAAAGATTTAAGATTTAAGTCCCTAGACTCAATAGAAAACCTAAAAGAATGACCAACAGCAAACATGATATTAGAGGAAAAGAAAGCATATTCTAAAGCTCCCATCTAAGCTTTTTATGATGTGTTTATGATTCTGCTACCAATTAGACGGCCATTTCACAAAAGGAAAGTGTGGCCTTCAGAACCAGACAATTGGCACTCAGAACCAGTTGTCAGTAACCATGCATCTCTCGAACAAATACTAACCATGTTAATTTTCCATGAAACTTAAGCAACCGGATGCATGATCTAACTGCCTTTCCACCAATCCACTATGGTTTTAGTTGTTTGTTTACTTGCAATTGAAACTTTTAGGGAAGTGCAAAATCTAAGATAACAAGTGATTTGCGACTTGCTTAGTGGTTGAGAGTTTCTCCGCTTATAGGGACAGTTGAGGTTTGGGAGTATCCTCTTTTGACAGTTTGGTTCCAGTAAAAGTTCCATTCTGCTCCAATCAAAATTTGTCATCTTTATTTTACTTTCCAAGTATGTATCAGGGTTTAAGTGGAAAATCAAATTCAACAGATCCTTTGTCATTCTTATAAAAACAGAACCTCCGTCCTTTTTTGTTCTTCTCCTTGAATAAGTGAAATAAATGGACTTTCACCATGAAATTTGTATATTATTCTGAGGAATATTATGATTATTCATGTTTTGTCAATCTAGCACACCAATAAAAATTGGATCCTTCATATAATATACTGATTATTCATGTTTTGTCAATCTAGCACACCAACAAAAATTGGATCCTTCATATAATATACTTTAAATTCTCTCTATTTTCTAGGAAAACCCAAATCAAGAAAAGAGTACTTGGAAATGCATTAAGGAGCATTTTACCCATTACATGGGGGACTCCCCCACCCCGTCTTCAACAATGACAATTGGGGGTGGGGTGGGGTGGTGGGA
>LTAE01000063.1:39455-124679 GCA_001647135.1 Pontederia paniculata
GTGGGTGGTGGTGGGGGTGCCCCTCCACTCTCTTTCTCAACCTCATATCCCCCTATAATGGCAACGGAGCCCTCCTTCTGAAGGCATACATCTTCAAGTGGTCACCCTCTCCTTCCCACACGTTGAACAATATTGGAGGAGATGATGCCCAACCCAACCCCCACTCCAAATCTTTAAACTTCTCTTTTTTTCAAAATACCAGAACAAATCATTGTTTATGAAATTCATTTTCTTCTAGAGTTTCAAGTCAAAATCCTCACTCAAGAGTGGTGGTAGAGAAAATGACATGTCACCATGCACACAAAATAACACTGATTTCCCTATAACAAGCCTCTACATTCTTAAGATGTAAATGATGGGCAAATGCAATTTCGTTTTACTCCTAAAATCAAGTCGTGATGTTCTTGCTTCAAACAAGCATTGGCCACATTCCACAAATTATAAGAGCCACTTTGTTTGGCCATAGTGATGATTGATTATGAAACAAATAGGTACTAGAAACGTCAAATGTGTCCTACCTATTTGAATGTACATCATGATTATAGAAGATAATGCACTATGACAGTAAAAGAAAAACGGTAATGAGATAACAGATTAGTACTATAAAGAGTACTCTATAAAAAAATCCTAGAAACATTGGCGATGGCTATAGAAAGAGAAACTTCCAACTAATTCACATTTGGATTTTACTCCATCTGTGGCCAAAATCTTCATGCCCTTCTAGAATTAACATTTATAAATTTTTATAATAACTTAATATGGTTTAATTCAATTCAGAGCGTGTTTCACAACTAATGTTTCTCATCAAAATTCATCAAGAGAATGCAATGTAATAAGATTACCAGAAATAGCATGCAACTTAATTTTATCAAAAGATAGATGTAACCAAACGGATGTTGATAAAGTTTTAGACCTTGGTATTTAACCATAGTCTTCATATGGTGATAAATATAAATGAAAATTAAAGAATCACATGAAAACTCATACTTGTACTTTTCTAAGTGTCAAGGATTTTATCAAAGGGAAAACCACTTGAACTTCCAATAAGGAATAAATTAATATTTAGCGATAAAGATGGGAATTACCTTCCAACGTATATAAACATATCCAGATGCTCCAAGAACCACTATAGCCGTTACACCATAATGACCCAAACCTGCATTCGTCAGTAAAAGAAGACACTCAAGATATAATGCAAAAGATTTTTTTGCCGATACAATGGAAAAGAATTATGTCCATAACTTTAAAACATTGAAACATCAAAGGAACCATAGACTGGATTTGTGTGGGGAGGGTGACCCTCTCACTCCGTGCCACGATCAAGAGGGAGGGGTGGCTGGAAATAGCCCCTTGGCAAAGCCTGCTCGTAGCCCTACCTCCTTCCCTTATCCTTCTTGCAGCACATGGGGAAAACCCCTCCCTAAACACGAAAAAGAATGGTACCATCGAATGGCTTGTGCAAAGGACTCCTTCGCCGCCTTCTGCCTGTGAACCTGTGAGGCATCCTCGCTGCCTCCTTGCTTGTGAGCATGGGATTTCCCACTTGAACTCATGCTCACTAACGAGAGGGACTTCTGACATGCACCCTTGCCCATGGGTAAGGATGGCTTTCTTGTCCCCACCCTCTCTTATGGGCAAGAAGGGCCTCCTACCTCCGCCACCTCCGCTGTTGCGGAAAGGGGGATCCTCACGGATGATTGTTGGTTGTTCATTGATTTTCTAGATATCAGTTAACCATTTATAACATTTAGTTGTCATTTATGTTTATGGAGGTTATTTTATTGTTTATGGGTATGAAGTACAACAACAACAACAATAACAAAAACAAAGCCTTATCCCACTAGGTGGGGTCGGCTACATGGATACGACGTCATTGCTCTCTATCAGTAACCAAATCTTTGGGTATATTATTCGTCAACATATCTCGTTCTATTAGCTCGGCAAGTGTTTCCCTTGGCCTCCCTCTCCCTCTTTTAATCGGACTCCAGATTGTTTGATATACCCTCCTTATTGACGCATCTAATGACCTTCTCTGGAGATGACCAAATCACCTCAAACAATTCTCTACCATCTCCTCGCTAATAGGGGTCACTCCGACTCGTTCACGTATATGGTCATTCCTAAACTTATCATTCCTATTATGACCACACATCCATCTCAACATCCTCATTTCAGCTACCCTCACTTTATGTTCATGTTGTCCCTTCATGGCCCAACATTCACTACCATATAACACTGCTGGTTTTAAAGCAGTGCGGTAGAATTTGTCTTTAACCTTATGGGTACTTTCCTATCACAAAGGACTCCAGTAGCTTTCCTCCACTTACACCAAGCAGCTTGAATTCTATGGTCAACGTCATCATCAATCTCACAATCTTGTCTTATAATTGATCACAAATATTTAAACTTTATCACTTGAGAAATTGTATCATCTCCTAACCTAACTTCCAAATCGCCCCTAAATTGACTATTTGTGAAATTACAATGCATATACTTTGTCTTATTCCTATTTAAACGGAAATCCTTTGACTCCAACGTGTTTTTTCATATTTCCAATTTTGCATTAATCTCTTCTCTTGAATCCGTTAAAAATACTATATCATCAGCAAAGAGCATGCACTTAGGTACCTCCTTTGTGATACTCTCAGTTATAGAATCGGTTATAGCATCAGCAAAGAGCATGCATTGGGTATGAAGTACATTCCAAATTAATTGCCCTATCTATATTTTTTGTAATCTAAATCACTTCATATTTTGTTATGTAACTTGGAAGTTAGATATCACTTATGTTGTCAAGGAAATTCCAATATTGTTTCCTATAAGTTAATATGCAAATATATTTGGTAATAAAATTTGGAAAAATTGTGTCTCGTGTTACAATCCTACATTTACATTGGGTTGTGTTTGATTTTGAACTTGACAACATTGAACACACATTACCAACTTTGTTTCTAAAGATCAACAATAGAAATAAAAAGGGACTCCACATGCCAAATTGTACAAAACCTGATCTAGAACCAGATATAACGATAACTGATCTTGATGATGTCAAAGCTTGAAGCTCTTCTCTCAAATGATTAACCTGCAAATATATGCATGAAATCAATTATGAAAAGGTAACAACCAAACCCCTCTAATGCATATTTTTTTCAGTATATAAAAGAATGACTAGCAAAGTTCGGTACTCATCCCAATGCATTTGATATTAAACATTTTCCATGAAAAAGATAAAAAAGACATAAAAAGTATATTTTGCGAAACAAAACCAACAATAATATTGATGAGCCAACTTTTTTTTTGGGGCAAATGGGAGACAAACTAGGAAGCTACAGGTTCATTGTTTCTTTTTTATAGAGGAAATTTTATATATGTTAAGGAACCAAAACCCACTTGAACCCCTTGAACAAAAAAATGATGTTAAACCTATTAGATCTACATTAATTCATTTCATAAATGAAGAAAACATTCTTTTTAATTATTTTCCTTCTAACAAAAACATGTGGAGGGGGAAGCCTTCTCCCCTTATGTCTTGGTGGCTCGATATGATCAACAGAAAGGAGAGAACTGGTGATGCCCTCTCCACTGGAGCAGTCTTTCATCCACTACTCTCCCAATAAAAAACATAGACTCCAATTATTATGAGGGCATTCAGACCATATCATATTTTGTTCCTTTTTTTTTGTATTATTTCCTTTCGATGAAACTCATTCATCTCACATGTTAGTCAATGAAGAAACCTAACTGGTTCTTGGTATAATAGTATTTGTATAACTCCAAACTTGTGAGACTACAAAGAAAAGTCTTCAGAAAATTCCGCAATGGAAACTTAACCTGATCTAATAGCGACGCAGTATGGTCACTACGAGGGCGGGAACTGCCTTTGTCCTGTTGTAAGTGTTTTGTCACAATCTGCAGCGATCACACAAAATGAGAAATATCACTCCGCATATAATCGCATCGCATCCAGTAAAATTCCAGTATAACGTGCGAAACAAAGTTTATACAAATACAGATCAAAGATTAGGTAGGATACCCTTAAAGCACCAGATAAGATGCCAGCGACATCAGACAAAGTCCCATCTTTTGTGAAAACAGACCCAATTACACCTGCCAGATAACTCCATCATCAATGCCGACATATAAGTATCAACACGATCACAAAAAAAAAAAATTGGTTCCCATTGAAGTATGACATTACAGATGCTAAGAGTATTTAATCGACAAACTAATAGAATTGTTCAACAAGGTAAGATCGAGAGGGAAAATTCTAAGTTATTTCGACAGCGAAGAGATGGAGACAAGTGCGAGATACCTGCTCCGATGACGATGGCGAGCTTGCCGAGCGCCATGGGCGATCGAAAACCCTACGCGACCGAGAAGAATTCCCCCAAACCCGCCCGCCAAAACGATCGAATCGATCGATAGGGTTTTATAAGTCTGTTAATTTCCTCTTTTTATGTTCCAGGGCATCGCTCCACTCGGCCTTGTAAACCCCTCAAATTGCTTTAGAGATATAAATGGCCGTTGGATCTTGATCGGATGGACGATATACCAGAATCGTGGTGGATTTTGCGAGGTTATACGAACGAGACGTCATTTTTCTTGGAGAAGAAGAATAAAAGTTTGTGGAAAATATTATGCATGGGCTCTGATTGGGCCAGATTGAACTTTTTAAGCCGTTGTGGCCCATCTAAAATAAACTTATTCTCATTACATAATTTATTTCAAATATATATATTTTTTGAATTTGTCCAATCATAAACGGAAACACTGAAAATAAAAAAGTATATAACCCCTTACAGAATTTTTTTTCTCGTTCATCAATGTTGGATCAAAGTAAATATTGAAAATAAAAAATATATAAAAAAATCAAATTCGAAACTTGATACTCAAGTCAATAATTGAACTACTGCAGTCTCTTATTTCCAAAACTCATCAATTTAAATCAAATTCGGTTGACACGGATGGTTAGCGGATATATGCCCTGAGTTGAGAGACCGAAAGCTAGTAGCCCCGAGTTCGAGCTCCGGAGTCACCAATTTGGCCAGGATTTATCGTGTCGCTCTCGTCTTAACATCGAATTAGTCGAATGCTAATAGTCCTGAACATCGTGAAGTTTATCCAAAAAAAACTCATCAATTTAATCATCCAATATTGATCGATCCAATTATAACGAAAATACAAACAAAGTTGTGGTTGCAATCTCTAGTCCTCCAAGAGCGACAAATGACCTTCCAAGAATGGTCTTTCAAGGCAAAAGTGAATTTGAAAGGTTATTTGATCTACGAAAAGAGTGACAAATTTAAAGGTAATTGTTTGCGCAAGAGATGATTGTGAATTCAGTAAAATTTTATTTTATCTACGAAATAAATAAAAATCATCATAACATTTTAACATATACTTTTTGTTATTTTTATATAATTTTTTCTCTTGTTATCTCCGAGTATTTAGAAAGTGAAGTCTATTATCCAATCTACACAAGGCGACCGAGTGTATAACACGTGGGAATCGACCGAATAGTTCGGATTAAATCTTGAAAAAAGCTCAAAAACATTATTTGATGAGTATGCGTAATATCAGGTAGTTGGTCAGGTAAAAGCTGACCGAGCCAATGATGCTTAGGTGATCTTTTCGATCAATTATCACTGAGACTGAGACATGACTCGAACTCCCACGAGAGCACTAGTGGAGAATCTTGGACGACGGGCGAAAGTCCAATCCAACAATATCGTGTGAGTGAAGAAGGGTAATGCCGCTCGTAAAGCTCTTTCAGTCGAGCGAGTGATCATGACTAACTTCGTGCTAGCAGTCGCGGTATGAAGGGGGGGGGCAAGTGTTCTTCTTTAAAATGATTATGTATATAAGGATAGAACAGACACTAGCTATTATACGCATTGATCATGAATTAAAATTTTAATCTCTTACTAAATCTAACTAATTGGTCCAAAAACTGCGAAGTTCATCCCAAATCCCGTTGCTAGGATCATATAATTTTCAATCCTGAAGAAAGCTCAAAAGCGTTGTTTGATGAGCCTGCATAATATTAAGTAGTTGGTCAAGTAAAAGCTAACCAAGCCAATGATACTTAATTGGTCTTTTTTATCAGCCACCACGGGAATTAAGACATGATTCGGACTCCCACGAGAGCAGTAGTGGAGAATTTTGGACGATAGATGCAAGTCCGATCCAATAATATCGTATGAATGAAGAAGGACAATGCCGCTTGTAAAGCTCTTTCGTCGAGTGCGTGACCATGACATGACTCGAGGAAGAAGCCCCAGCTAACTCTCTGTCAACAGCGTCGATAAGACGGAGGACAAGTATTCTTCGGAGTGACTGATATATAAGGACAAATAAATATCAGCTATTATACGCATTGATCATGAACTAAAATTTTTAATCTATCATTAAATCTGATTAATCGGTCCAAAAACTGCGAGGTTCATCCCAAATCCTATTGCTAGGATCATATACTTTTCAATGCACTAAACAACTTTTTTTTTTCAACTTTCCAACTGTTGAGAAAAAAAAAACATTCATAATTTCGCAACCGGAAGGCAATCTTTGATCTTTGTCGCCAAGTACGTGGCAAACAACAAAGAAACGTATCAGATGGAGATGCTGTTCGGAATGCCGCGACCCGTCACGCCGGGGCCCGACGAAGGCAGGAGGAGCTCGTACGGCGGGACGCCTGCCCCGCTCCTGTTCTTGAGCTGCAAGTTCCTGTTCCGCATGTTAATGGTCTCCTCGATCTCTTCCAGCCTCGCCGAGAACTTCTCGTAGCAGCTCGCCACCTGCCGGTCGTTCGTCCAGTGGACGTGCGCCTCGTCGCTCATCTGGCCGAGGTACTCCTCGTCCGGCGAGTGCGTCGACAGGGTGTCCTGGACGGCCATAATTTGCATGGCTTGGAGCTGAGACGGCAGGGACGACAGGAAGGTGCGCTCGGGGTTCAGCAAGAACTTCTGGTACTCGGCTTCGTCCTCCTGCGGGATCAGCTTCTTCAACAGCGTGGGCCTGTTCGGCATGTAGCCGCCGAAGGGGTACTGCCCGAAGTTGATGGCTGCGTGCTGTCCGGACGCAGTCCATATCATGGTCGTCAGTACGTGGACCAGGTCCTCCTTGCTGCTCAAGGCCGGCCACCATGGCTCGTGCCTCTTGTCCGGGTGGCCCTTGTTCTTGATCTCGTCCCACCACGCTTGCAGCTCCGCGTCGGAGGTCACGCTGTTGGCGTCGGCGTAGTAGCGGGCGACGTAGTCCTCGACCCAGTCTCGAATGGCCGCCCACACGAGGAGGGCGTCGGCTGCGTAGGGGTAGTCTTCGATGACCAGTTTCACTCCACAGGGCATCGATGGATCCTCCACTGCCATGCCTCTGAAACACAACGTAGTCATGATAAGAACATTCTCCTGTCACATTAAGCAGAACTGAATTTTAAAAGATGGCACTGTTACCTGCGGATCAAGTCGGCTGGCAGAGCTTCCATGTCGAATCGCCAGGTGCTCTTATATGCAGCAGAGCTCAGCTCCATTGAGTACTTCCCGGGGAAGAAGCAGCCCTCGATGATTCCCCCTCCATTTATCAAACTCTGGCGTGCTAATGCATTGATTTCCATTGTGTATCGCATATGTGGATGCAGGAGCTTGAAGACTGGATGCATCGAGCTAAGCTGTCTGTGAGAAGCAATGATATACGGCTCCATGCACGCATGAGTCCTCAGCCTACATAAAGGAAAAAAAAACATCTAAGAACATGATAATGTTCAGATGAAAATCCGAATTTGTGTAGCAAATTGTTATGTCTGTGAATATGCTTGGTATGTCTTTAGAATGAATGGACTTACCAATGGTGCACTAGCTGATGAACACCAGCATCAGTTGCACAAACATGAGCCTTGGCCAGTTTCCAAATCCAGTTTGTTGTTGCATCATGGCCATGCGTGTAGACCCTTTTCCGCGGCCCCGAGGGAGTAGGTGACAAGCACAGCTCGATGGCGATCGGCCGAAGAATGCTGTTGCGGGTGTGGAACAGAATGGTCCTCGAGGCGTAAGTTTTCCTTCCCTTAATGGAGTTTATCTTCTTCACATATGGCAAAAGTATATCATGATAATCAAGAATAAAAAGTCTGTTATTTGCCATGGCCTGCAATATCAATCCAAGAGAAACTACAATGAGTGATAAACTATATACATATTTTTTCTTTTTCTGTTGATGATTAACTTTCTTACCTCTTCAACACTCATTCCATTCATTTCATGTTCCAAGATTTCCCTAGTAATAGCAGATTCTGGAGGTCCATAAACAGTTGGATCCAACAAAGAAACGTATCAGATGGAGATGCTGTTCGGAATGCCGCGACCCGTCACGCCGGGGCCGGACGAAGGCAGGAGGAGCTCGTACGGCGGGACGCCTGCCCCGCTCCTGTTCTTGAGCTGCAAGTTCCTGTTCCGCATGTTAATGGTCTCCTCGATCTCTTCCAGCCTCGCCGAGAACTTCTCGTAGCAGCTCGCCACCTGCCGGTCGTTCGTCCAGTGGACGTGCGCCTCGTCGCTCATCTGGCCGAGGTACTCCTCGTCCGGCGAGTGCGTCGACAGGGTGTCCTGGACGGCCATAATTTGCATGGCTTGGAGCTGAGACGGCAGGGACGACAGGAAGGTGCGCTCGGGGTTCAGCAAGAACTTCTGGTACTCGGCTTCGTCCTCCTGCGGGATCAGCTTCTTCAACAGCGTGGGCCTGTTCGGCATGTAGCCGCCGAAGGGGTACTGCCCGAAGTTGATGGCTGCGTGCTGTCCGGACGCAGTCCATATCATGGTCGTCAGTACGTGGACCAGGTCCTCCTTGCTGCTCAAGGCCGGCCACCATGGCTCGTGCCTCTTGTCCGGGTGGCCCTTGTTCTTGATCTCGTCCCACCACGCTTGCAGCTCCGCGTCGGAGGTCACGCTGTTGGCGTCGGCGTAGTAGCGGGCGACGTAGTCCTCGACCCAGTCTCGAATGGCCGCCCACACGAGGAGGGCGTCGGCTGCGTAGGGGTAGTCTTCGATGACCAGTTTCACTCCACAGGGCATCGATGGATCCTCCACTGCCATGCCTCTGAAACACAACGTAGTCATGATAAGAACATTCTCCTGTCACATTAAGCAGAACTGAATTTTAAAAGATGGCACTGTTACCTGCGGATCAAGTCGGCTGGCAGAGCTTCCATGTCGAATCGCCAGGTGCTCTTATATGCAGCAGAGCTCAGCTCCATTGAGTACTTCCCGGGGAAGAAGCAGCCCTCGATGATTCCCCCTCCATTTATCAAACTCTGGCGTGCTAATGCATTGATTTCCATTGTGTATCGCATATGTGGATGCAGGAGCTTGAAGACTGGATGCATCGAGCTAAGCTGTCTGTGAGAAGCAATGATATACGGCTCCATGCACGCATGAGTCCTCAGCCTACATAAAGGAAAAAAAAACATCTAAGAACATGATAATGTTCAGATGAAAATCCGAATTTGTGTAGCAAATTGTTATGTCTGTGAATATGCTTGGTATGTCTTTAGAATGAATGGACTTACCAATGGTGCACTAGCTGATGAACACCAGCATCAGTTGCACAAACATGAGCCTTGGCCAGTTTCCAAATCCAGTTTGTTGTTGCATCATGGCCATGCGTGTAGACCCTTTTCCGCGGCCCCGAGGGAGTAGGTGACAAGCACAGCTCGATGGCGATCGGCCGAAGAATGCTGTTGCGGGTGTGGAACAGAATGGTCCTCGAGGCGTAAGTTTTCCTTCCCTTAATGGAGTTTATCTTCTTCACATATGGCAAAAGTATATCATGATAATCAAGAATAAAAAGTCTGTTATTTGCCATGGCCTGCAATATCAATCCAAGAGAAACTACAATGAGTGATAAACTATATACATATTTTTTCTTTTTCTGTTGATGATTAACTTTCTTACCTCTTCAACACTCATTCCATTCATTTCATGTTCCAAGATTTCCCTAGTAATAGCAGATTCTGGAGGTCCATAAACAGTTGGATCCAATTTACTACGTATCGGAAATTCCTGCAAAGGATCAAAAGTAAAAGTGATGTCAAAACATAACACAATGTAACAAACAGGAATTTAGAAGGTTATTAGAAGACGGTGTATACCCTCAATCTCTCAATGGCAACTGGATTTACACCTGCAAGCGTTTGACGAGCAAACTCATTGTCCCTCAACCAAGAAAATCTATCTCCTGGTAATGACACATTTGATATGAGGATTTTTGCAGAAAACAAAGTAGTAGAGAAGTAGTTTATTGTGAAGTAAATAGCTACACTAAGTAGTCAGATAAAGTTATGATGATTACTTGATATAATTGAGGGAACATCATATTTCATCAGTTTTTCTCCCATTTGCATCATGTTGTTCACAATTGCAGGAAGTATCGAACTCTGGGCGACACTGTCATCGTCGCTTTTCAAAGGAACTCCATCATTGTATAGTTTATCAATGTCAGAAAAACATTCAAATTGGCTATCTGAATGAGAGAGTGCAGATACCAAAGCTGGTATCAAGTTGTGGAACAATGCTCTCAGAGCTCCAGCTGAGAATGTGTTTTGCTTGATCTCTTCGAAATTTTCATCCCTCGGTACATACACAGGGTTGGGTTTCTCTACCCGACTTTCTGTATAAGGATCTGCATTTAAACAAACAAGATATCAAGGTATACACTATATGTCAACAATTGTGGAATGTATATGCATTTTGCTGCAAGGTAGATATCTTGGTTTTTGCATTAAGATGACACAAAAGTAGCAAGATTCTTATTAAGGTAGAAACCACAAATTGAAATCAACAGGAAGTTTATCAAATTAGAAATGGTTTATGACAATAACAATTAGCAAAATTCCATAAGAACAAAAAGTTAACGGTTTGATGGTCTTTGTAGATTCATCAATAATTCTCAAGGTACCTGAATTTGATGAGGGTCTGCCAGTACGACAGCGTCTTGGATATGGCCTTTCTGCACCACCCAGCACTGGTCTAGCAAGATCAGAATCCTTATCAGGATTACCCAAGTCATTATAATTGTCATAGTCGTATATCCTGTCATATTTCTTCCTTTCGCCTTTCCCATTACCGCGGTGACTAATTAGGACATCTTGTCTGAGATCCTTTAGACCAGCAGGGGTTTCTGAAGGTAAGTATGCCTGTTTATGAGCAGAAAATTCTCAATGTAGGAAAGACAACCAGTTGAAGTGATAATTCATAACATACTGTTCATGGGATTTGAGCAATATAAGAAATAAAAACTAATTGAATTGTGATATGAACATATGCAAGGGCTTTGGCCTCCTTGTTTTATAGTCACTTTCTGTTTCTTTCCACTTCACTTCTATGTTCAACAGATGTTACATTTAATTCTACATGTCCTGCATTACTACTACTGGATAAGTCTTATGTAACTATTAGAAAATTGCAGTTCTACTTAGTATTCTAACCTGATTGCTGAATATAACTCTGCTCTCTGGGTTTTCATTGCGAGAGTGGATCCATGTATTTACAGGAAAGAAGACTGGCCCATCACTGAACCCATGAACCACAATCTCCATGAGGTGGAACTCCCTGTTCTGAAGGTTTGTGACTATAACTGCTCCAGGGCGGCCAAAATCAGATGGGACAGTGAAGTTTGCAGCATATTCCACTATGTTTGGATGGTGTGAAGACCGCGGCAACCAGCCCCTTACAGCAGCCTCTATGCTCCTTTTTCCTGAATTTCCATCTGCAAGGTAGTAATGATTTATGGTTGAGTTCCACAAAAACTCGATATATTATTTGTCAATGCAGAACATATCGTAATTTATCTGTGAAGCAGACTGAAACAGTGTACATGACACACCAACAAACACAATTGGTGTGGTCAACAAAGGAAACTACACAGGAAAAAACTGACCACATGAACAAAAATGTCTATCTGCTGCAATAAAAGAACAGGAGAAAGTTTGCATTACAAGTATAAAGTTGAGAGGACTTTTTTCTCCTCTGCAATCCACTAATACTTATTCCAAGTTGGTAATTTAAGTTCTGAACACATTTCCCAAATAGCACATCTCTCAAGAGCATCAATTGGTAATGTAGACACACTTCCTGTAAGTGCTGATACAAGTTCCACTTGACTGATCACAGATTACATTTTCCTGACATGGAACCCCATAAACTCCAAATGTGGTTATGAAGGTCACAGAAATATTACTACAATTCCATGAATGAGAAAGCAGGCGTTAACACCAGTCTTGAAATAATTAGTCTTAACAAAAGAAAATATTTGTGTAGCATATCTTAAATTATTGCTAACACACCACATTCAGGCAAACACATATCCATATCAACATAAGAAATTAACCACTTCTGATCGAAGGTAGCCAGCACTGCTATAAGACCAGCAGTGTTATATGATAGTGAATGTTGGACTATGAAGGAACAACATGAACATAAAGTGGGGTAGCTAAAATAAGGATGTTGAGGTGGATGTGTGGTCATACTAGAAAGGATAAGATTAGGAATGACCATATACGTGAACGAGTCGGAGTGACCCCTATTAGCGAGAAGATGATAGAGAATCGTTTGAGGTGATTTGGTCATGTTCAGAGAAGGTCATTAGATGCGTTAGTAAGGAGGGCAGAACAAATAATCTGGAGTCCGATTAAAAGAGGAAGAAGGAGACCAAGGCGAACACTTGGCGAGTTAATAGAACGAGATTTATTAGCTAATAATATACCTAAAAATTTGATTACTGATAGAGCGCAATGGCGTCGTATGATCCATGTAGCCGACTTCATCTAGTGAGATAAGACTTTGTTGTTGTTGTTGATCAAAGGTAGCCAGCAGCTCAAGGAGAGGACAAGTTCAGTTCAGATTTGTAATCCTCCGAAAATTAAAACAAAAACAAGAAAAAGACACATAAGAAATTAACTGGATCAGCACCTGATGTACTTTCTGATGTCAAATTAGTCATCTGAGTTTTCTGAGATACTGAGAAGTAAAAATGATAGTTCATATTTTTTAACCAATTAAACAAAAAAAAATCTTCTTTATCCCCCTGTTGAGATCATTTGAGCTACTGAAACATAGAAATTAAACCACAGTTCAAGAAAAGGATCAAGACGTACGAATAAGATATGAACAGGATCAACTTGCAGAGAAGAACTAACTAAGCAACTAAGATGAGTTCTAACAGGTGATCGAGCATGGAGAATACCTGGATCGATCTCTTGGCTGACGAGCTGCACGCGGATCCCCATGCCGAGCCCGTTGACGAAGTACTCCCACTGGTCCTCGATCTTCTCCACGGCCTTCTCCTTCAACTTGTTCCTCACCGTCAGCACCACCCTGACGTCGACCAGCTCGCGGGGCACCGACGCGGCCGGAGCAGACCTCGGCGCCCCGACGGAGGCCGTGGCGGTAGCACTGCTCTTGTCGTCGCTGCTGATCACCGCGCGCACCGTCCGCCCGGACCCGATCACAGCGGATCGCAGACGTTGGCCGACTGGGGCGAACCAGCGGCCGAGCTTTCTGGCCTGTAGCAGCGATGCGGCGGTGGCGCCGGGGACCTGTGCGAGGGTGGAGGTCCGGTGGAGGTTGGCTGAGTTGGCCGGCAACATCTCAGAAGTCAACTGTACGACCAGGGGAGACGTCAAGGTGGAGCTGAACAGCTTGCTAGATCCAGCAGGTGGCGAGAAGCAAAGATTACAGTACGTGAGCAGCTCCAGGAGTAGAAGCTGTTACAGCAGCAGGAGCAGCAGCATGACAACAACTTTATGTAAGAATAATTAAGAAGAGTAAACATATATAAAAAGGTCTTGTTCAAGTGTTAGTAGAAGACCAACCCAAATAAAGATGAAATGTATCCTTAAGAACATAAATATAGACTTGTTTTAACTGTTTAAGTTTTTAGAGGAATTGAGAGTTAAATGAGTTCAAATTTCGATAAAATTTAACTAAGTTTGATTGACATATCTGATTAGCAGAGGTGATTAGCAGAGGTATGTAACGAGTTGAAAAATCGAGAGTTAGTAGCCCTGAGTTCGAGTTCCGAAGTCGCCAATTTGATCATAGGATATCGTTATGCTCTTCACCTCGGCTCCAGATGAGTTAGATGTTACTAGTCCTGAACACCGAGACTTCCGAGCGGGTACCCAAGAAAAAAAAAATATTTATTAAGTAATAATTATTGACATTTGATCTCATTATTCGTTCACTAATTTATATTGAGAATTCTAAATATTAGTTGGTTCTTTATTATCATCCAAAAAAAAATAGAAAATTTTTGTTTCATAATGTACTACCCCTCTCAATTTCTTACAACATTTAAACAAATAGTATTTTTTAAAATGCATATACATAGTGGATGAACTTTTTAATGATTTGTCTATCTTTCAGAATTGGATTAATTAAGGTTCTTTTTTTACATATTTAATACTATTTTAAAACATATATATTATTAACGAGTGATAAACCATAATAGATTCGTTTATCACGATTCATGCGGGATAGAAAGCAAATAATAGTGATGAAGGTGTTGCAAGGGACTGGTAGGTGTTGTAGTGTTGCCGGAAAGAAAAGTGGATGAACAAATTATGTGTTGTGTATTTGTGCCCTTGTTGTTGCATGTGGTGCCACAATACTATTATTATAAGAAATTCAGGACCCCCGATGAATCATTAATGTAATATTCCCGAATTTGATTTTAAGAAATTCAGGGAATAAAGCAGCAGAACCGCCAAAATGTGATGGCTGAAATTGGGTCGGATTGGATCGTTGATCGGGTCGAACCCTAACCGATCCGATTATAACCCGATCATCAACGGGGATCGTGTACGAATTTTAATTTTTCGAACCCGATCAACCCGAACTAACCCGATTACCTGAATTTTTATATTTTTTATAAATTTAAACTAATTTATTCTTAATAAAAATTTTATATTATTTTAAAATTAAAATATATTATAAATTTATACTTTATATCCTTTAAATCATTATAAAATATTGAAAAAATATGTTTATATTTTTTTTAAAATATAATTGATGTTAAGTATTATAAAAAAAATTAAAAATATATGAAAAAATTCAGTCGGATAAATTGATGACTCGACCCGATCCGACCGATCCAATGAAGATCAGATTGGATCGGATTCGATAACTACTTTGTCATCAACCCGAACAAAATCAATCGGATTGGGTCGAATTGGGTCAAATCCGACCCGTGAACACCCCTAGCTTCAACAAGTATTAACAATTAGAGGGTCTCAAAATTAAAATTTAAAAAATTACTTTTTAATGCATTAAACAAAAAATTAATAATGAGAAATCCACATATTGGTTGCTGGAATTCTTCTATTTTCTTCAAGTGTGAACTTCTTGCTTTTCATGTATTATCATTCAAGGTTTCCCAAGCCTTCACCATAAATTGAACAATATTCTTATGCATTTTCATCTAAATTTACTCAATTAGAGAACCATATCAATGCAAACTTATTGTATTAGATTGATTCCAAAATAACATAACCAAATTATAAGAAATATTTACAAGTGTTTAATTTGTTCTTTTGGCGTTCATTAAATCTTTCAAGCTTTTTGTTCAACAAATGTTGTCATTTTTATAGTTGGGATGTCAAATGGGATGAGAGCATTGACAGCTTTGAAAGTTGAGAGGAGATGTGTAACAAAGATTATTTTTAGGATTCGAAGACGAAGCCCCAAAACATTTTAAGGTCGATTTTAAAATTATTTAAAAATATCTATGATTTTAATTATAAAACCATTTTTTTTAGATACATTTATTTTTTTTATTTATCTTTTTAGGGGTGGAGCATAATGCCACATGCTATTTAAATAATTAAATAAAAACTTTAACCATAATTTTAAAATTATTATGGTGGAAGGATTAAATATCAACAATTAATAGTTGACAACTATTGCAATCCAAATAGAGGATGAATATTTTTTTCTTTAAATATTATTTTACCTTAAAGTTAGTTCAAACTAAAAATAATAATCAATTAAGAATTTTAATCAAATTTAAATATAAAAATGAAGATTACAAAAATATTTAAAAAAAATTATGGAAGTATTTAATAATTTGCGGATTAGTCGTCGCATTATTACTTTTATTTTTTCATTCGGAGTAAAATTCGATGGGGTAAAAAAATTGATGTATTGTATTAATTTTTTACGTAGTAATCTTGAAATCAAGAAGTTAAGGGAGTGATATTCTGTATAAAACTTGAAATTGAATGTATTAAGGAAATCGTATGTTAGTCTTTGTTTATTTGTTTATTTATTTTTTACATTTTGGCGTTGAAGAAGAATATATTAGACTTGTTATAGACGAGTTTTCATTAGAGTCATGTGATTGAGACGATTATAGTAATAATTTGTAGTAAGATTTTCATTTTAATAACGAGGAAGATTTCATACGACAAAACGAATGTTTTTTTTTTATAATCCGATTCAAATTGTTTATATAATACATGCACATGATGATCCTTCCCCAAGATCTGACCCATAATTATTAAGATTGGTGAGTTTTAATTAGGGTCTTTTAATATTGTGTTAAGATAAAAATGGATATGTACACCTAATATATAGCATCATTTTTACCCATCCGATTAATTAAATAATTATTTTTTTAATTTGTTTTATAATTAAGTAGTGAGTTTGATTAAGATCATAATAATTGAATTATTCGATGATCATGATTAAATTCATTTGATTATTTTTAATAATTTGACTGTCATAATTTTTTTTAATTTTAGATATCATTTTAGATTGTCAGATTGATTCGATAAATATATATTATTTTATCTTATAAATTAGATAATAATTTTGATAATTGTTAACTATTATTTAATAATTAAATAAGAAAATATTAGTGTTATAGAGCTCTATACTTCTATTTACCTCTTGTGTTAATATCTTTTAAGATTTGACCCATAATTGTTAAAATACTTCACTCTTTTTCAGTAGCGGGTCAATTCAATGACATATGGTATTACTATAAAAAAGAATTAATTTATAGTGTCAATTCAATAATATATTGCAAATTAAGATCCGACACTAGATTACGATATTTAAAACTTTGTTAAAGTTAAGTTGATATATATTTTGAATGGTTATGTATATATTAACATTATTGAGTTTCATGATCGTTTGTGTACTGAACCGACAAGGGTACATTATATGTTTAATAACTGATAAATTAACTACATAATGAAATAAAGAGATATTTTTATTTACCCTCGTCGAATTATTGTGAAAATTTGGATCTATACTTAAATTATAAAATCGAACAGACATAAGTTTAATTTTTTTTTTCAATTGATCAATTTCATCCACCAATCTGATTTTATATTTTTTTTAAAAATTATTTTAATTTATTAATTTATTATTTTATCTTTTTTAAAAAATTACACTCTCCTCTCTCTCCCTTTCTCTCTCTCTACTTTCCTATCTCTCTACTCCCTCTCTCCCCTCCTCTTTCTCTCTCACCTTGTTTGCGTCTATACTTTCCTATCTCTCCCCTCCTCTCTCTCTCCTTATTTGCATACGCATGTGAACTTTTTAAGCTCGTCTACACGTGCAGGCGAGCTGCCCTGCGCGCGTGCAGGAGAGAAGAAAGAGTAGAGAGACGAGCGAGACTAGAGAAAAAGAGAAAAAGAGAAGTATTATTTTTAAAGAGAGAAATAATAATTCAATAAATTAAAAACAATTCGAAAAAATATATTGGACTGGTGGATGGAACTGTCAATTGATAAAAGTTTAGATTTATGTCTATTTGATTATAAAATATAGAGACAGATCCTAAATTTTATAATAATTCGAAAAAAAATAAATAGAAATAATTTTAAAATAAAATATCTGATGGATAAACTTAAAATTTACGCCTGAAACTTCAATTGATATTAGGCAGAATTGCATCATGTGTATCATGTCGAGCGATTGGGGAGGGTGGTGACGATGGTTTTGTTATACTCTGAATTTATGACGACATTTTTTTCCGGTCAGCAGTTCATCATTAATTTAATTCGAAGGTTATGAAAAATCATAGGATCGAATATTTAATTATGACAAAATAAAATTTCTAATAAAAACTTTTATATTAAAAAAAATTAATAATTTTTTTATTCATTTCATCTTAATCTTTATCGGTTCGGCCACATATTAAAACATAAACATTCATTATATATCTAATTTAATTTTCATTAATTATTATTATTATTATTTAAAAATAGGATAATGATGTAGCCAATGAGAAATCATAATAAATAATAAATTTAATGATGATATATTCGAATACACTGTGTATCATCTTTATTAAACCATTAAATTTTTTTCATCTAAAAAAGATTCGTAATTTATGATAATAAATTAATCATAAATATCAGCTCGAAGAATTTAACATAAAGCATATGATGTACCCGAGTGATCTCGCATTATAGAAAACCCTCATTGGACTTGTCAGAATGGGAGAAAAGGTCAAAGGCTCTTGTGCGATTATAACGTCCATGCGCATCACGTTTTTGTTGGACATCTCGTTTTCTATTTCTTCCCTCGCACACAACCCCAAGTTTCCAACCCACTCCTTGTTCGCTTTGTTTCTTTTGTCTTTGTTATGTTCCAACAAAGACCAAATCATTAGAAAATTTTAAAAAAAAATGAAATTAAGATAGGATAATTAGATCTTTGTATAATCTTCTGAACTTCGAACGTTATATAGATAAAAATTGTATAATCATAAGCATGCAATTGCATGTTACATATACTTACGTTGGTGCCGGACGAGATTAAAGAAATATAAGAAACCTGCATCATCAGATTAATATTGGATAACTCAACCCCTAATAATGTATGCACCATTTAATCAAAAATTTAATTGGCTACATTATATATATTGTTTTAGGTATCTAATAATTGAAAGCCAAGTCAACGACTTCCGCATCTCTTTAAATACGAAGATATGTCATATACCATGGTTTATATACGTGCTAAAGCATTATTATCATCAGATTTGTTTTCCATATGATCATCATGCCAATTATTATGATACACATGGAGATTATGAACTGAAGAATGGAGAGTTATCATATTATAGAACTGTAAAAAAAAAGGAATATAGAATTGCCATCACATACATAGCAATTGCATGGTAGAGGAATCAAGTGCTATTTGAGAACCATCTATCTGATATGGGTATAAATGGATCTAAAAGTAGGTTGGATCTAAACTATTTAACAGGACTACAATAAAGTAAACCTGATGCTACCACCGGCACACAAGTTTGATGTCGATATGAAGAAAAGATACACTCGTACATGAGATGATTATTCAAAAGGAAGCAGTAAGCTAACATGCACTGAGAAACCATGAGGACAAATCTTCCAACTTTCCAAATCGATTACAATAAACCGTTCTTAAATATCACAGTCCAAGTAATATCAGTCAAGTACTCTTAGATATCGAGTTATTTGATTATTTCAAAAAACACAGAGTTATTGGGCATAAGAAAAATGTTGTCACCTGACATTTAGATGGGTCAATCCGCTGCCATCCATGGAAAGATGAACACATCATCCATAAAAGAACCTGATTCTGCTCAGCATTTTCTCCATTGCATAGTGTCAGTTTCTGCTTCCGCTTCCTAATAACATCACAACCTCTAAATATTGAGACAACTAGATAAATAGTCATGTCAACCACATAAGTGTTTGTCAAAAGTAATTACAAATGAAGCGAATCACATCCTATGACATAGAGGTGATTCAGTTAAAATATCAGACATTCCACACTTCCACAGGAAACAAAGTATTTACATTCAGCAGAATGGAAGCCATCCACATCTCTCTGAGGTGAAAGAGGGTGCAACCTCATTTAACAGTGCAACTTTCTTTTGCTACAGTAAACTCTGGTTCCTAATGTTTCTCGTTTGACTTGGCATTGTGAGTTTCATCAGAATCAATTTCATTCACGTCATTCATTTTGGAAATTGAACAGCTGGTCTCTCCATGTTCATGACCATTCTTTTCATCCTCGACCTCGTCAACTATAAGTGATCCTGTTCGGAGGAGTTCCTTTACCTTTCGGAATTCATCATAATGAGCCTTCCGATGTTCCTTGAAACTTAATATTGCTTTATCAGCTTCAGAATCTGATGAGAAGAAAAATGAGGGCCACACATCAACACACAAATTGGCAAAACTAAGTAAAAGTCCTTCCAAAAGAAAAGTTGATCTATCCAATTAAAAATACAGATATTTCTTCCGCTTATTATTTTCAGTTGGAAGAAGCATCTAAACAATTATAGGAGCTAAAGCAATTGTATAAGCTACTGACATATTTAAATACATAAAGAAAAGCTCACTCGTTCCAGTGGCAACTAATTGTAAGTGAAAAAGATGCTTCAATGACATTGAGCTAGCACAAAATGGTACAATTTAACACTAAATACAGAACTAGAAAATGCCAGAATTCAACCATGATATAAGAAAACACATTGTCTTGGATAAGACCATAACCTCATGAAGAGCATACCTAGTTTGTCATCTTGACTCTATATTGCCGAGCATTATAAACCCTAATAAGTTTAAATTTCATCAACACATAATAACTCATGAAAGAAAATTCTGAAAAGCTATAAGACATAGCAGCACCTTCATCTTGGTCCATGGCATCAGGTTCATCTTCAGAAGATGTCCAACCTCCATTATTGGAATTATTTCTGCTTGAAGAAGCTACCTCAGACAATGCTGACGCTATTGCTTCAGCATCAAAGGAATCATCCAAGCACTCATCAAAAGCACACCTTGGTGACAGAGAACCTAGGAAATTATGTAAATCCCATTGTTTACCAACAAATAATGATGCAATTAAAAGTAGAACAAAAGCAGAGAACAATCGATAGGAAACAAAAGACATACCATCATCATCTACCATAGGGTGATATGGTGTTTTAGGTTCAGTTATCTTCTGCCTCACTGGCTTATTTGTTTCAATCTCATTTATGTTTGCCTCGTTCCATGTCACTTTACCCCTTCTGCTAACCATGCAACATACTTGTTAGTCATCTATTAATAAAATGAATAAATGGAGAATATAGCCACCTATACTTGACTACTCATTTTTTTAGGACAACCAGACAAGGGCACATAATTTAAAATTAAAACCAGGGAAGGGTTAAAAAAAATATCCTTCTTCATCTAGTTATACTAAAGATGATGTAAAAAATTGTGATAATAATGTGTTCTATTCAGTTTCATGTTAATGATAATAATGTATTGTATTCAGTTTCATGTTAATGGTTGTTATCTATCCAATGAAATGCTGCTCTTTCTCCAAGCTTGAGATTGTCCAAAAACAGGATTAAATTCCCCCTACGAAAAAGAAAGCATCCACTAAACCAGATAGGTTATCATAATCTTGTGAGAAGCATGAATCATTTTCCAGGATGCTCTTTTTTTAAATACAAAAGCAGGTCAATTTGGCATTGGGGCTCTTGAGCATTCAAATCTAATTTTGCTTCCTGAATAGAAAGATTAATGATTTAAGTAGGAATCACCAGGAGACAACAAGAACAATGAAAAAGACACAAGAAGGACTCTAAAGATCTTGCAAAACTAAATCAACAGGCCATCACCATTTAAATCTTGGTTATCAGGGACAAAGGTCTTATGCTAGCACGGAAATTTTGCACAAAGAAACATGACTCTAAATGCTGATTTATGGTCCAAATGAGATCGAAAAATGAGGTTCTAAAATGATTTCCGTTGAGAAATCAGAAAAAAATGGAGGCAAAAATGATACAAATGTTGATATGCGGGCTATGCAGCAGTACACTATGCAGAGATTATGTACCACGCTATTCTTTTAGGGCAGGATACCACATTATTTTGATCATCTAATTCTCATATTATCTTCTCCTATATGAAAGCCTTTTAAGTTGGATGGTCAAAATGATTAGATCAGCTAGGAGCAATGAACTTTGATTGTATCAATGATCTTCTTGGATCTAGATACCTTTTTTCGCAACTAAACTAATATAATATGATATCTTTTAGGAATTTGCATTGCAAGCGTCAGCTAACATTCATGCGACAGACGAAAGCTGAAATCAATAATCGCCAGTATTTGAAGAGACGAAAAACATGCTAAATGCAATTACTTAATATAGTTCGAGTTGAGACGCAGTTAGAAAATATATACAAGCATGTGAAACAAGGTGACAATGCAAAAGATGATTGTATTCTGTACATCTGATGATGTATTTCCATTTTCCTCATTCAACATCAGCAACAAATTAGAAGAATATACATTACAATTAATTACTTCATTGGCAAAACAATCATAGTGGCCAATTAATAAGATAATGCCACAAAGTAACACTAACCCCATTTGGAAACTCCGAACTTCTCAACAAAGCAAATATGTCCGACTTCCTGAATCAACCTAAAATGTGGAATTAATAAGAAATATGAGATGTAAGCATTATCTAATAATCATGTAAAAAGTTAAATGTGGAAGTTTCCGATATTTTGAAATCAATATTGCAACTTGCTGCCTAAAAAATAGTGAAAAATTAAGAACAGGAGCAAAATAAAAACTTAATTTACAGCCTAAAAAAGTTCTTTTTTTAAAAAAGCACCACCACAAAGAGAAAAATCTGACAATTGGCTGCTGCTACCTTACTCACGAAGAGGGTTAGGGCTTCCTGCTCGTGAGCAGGGAGGCGCAAACAAACAAATAAAGAGAGAGCGAGATGGAGAAAGCAAGAGAGAGAACCTGTTAGAAGACCAACCAGAGCAGGGCGGCAGCGGGGAAGCAGGTCAGCGAGCAGCAAAAGCAGATCGGCGGCGGCGGAAGCAGCAGATCAGGGCGAGGGCGAGGGCGAGGGCGAGGGCGGCGGCGGCAGCAGCGGCGGAGGCACGCAACGAATGGAAAAGGAGAAGAGATTAGGGCTTGTCGAAACATAAATACACAATTCAGGTAAAAAAAATAATTAGTAGGGTGGAGACGTGCGGCTCCACCCTTCTTACGGGCCAGCACGCGGTCAACATGGGACGGAGCACGAAAAAACTTTTATGATTTGAGTTAATTAAAAAATAAAATTTCGAAACTAAAATGAATTATTAGTTAATAAAAATGAAAAAGAAAATAATTTGTTGAAACGAGCAGACAAAAATATATATATAAAAAAATTTAAAATTTAATAAATATATAAAAAAGAAAAAATTTATAATTTAATAAATATATAAAAAAGAAAAAAATTGTGAGAAGGAAGAGAAAAAGAAATTGACAATTCTCATGCTAAGAAGGGGAAGTTCACCCACCTTATGTCAACAATGTCTAGTTCCATCCAGACTATGTGGAATCAGATAACATGATATCCGATTTCATCCTTTTAGTAGTGTCTCACAAAATATCATTTGTCTTATCGTTTGACAGAACTAGTCGGAATCAGACACTAATTCTAGCATAATTCGATAGCCAAATAATATCGTAGGCCCTTTTTGATATAAAATTAAAGGCAAGAATAATACTTTAATCTCATGCATCTTGTCTTGTCAAATAAAAGAAGAATAGAAATAAAAAAAATAAAGATGAGACAAAGTATTAAATGTTGTCATATGCTTTAGAAGTTGGAAAAATAGGAGAAGCTTGGGTTGGAACAAGATGCTCTCTCTTTTTTATTAGTTAACAAAAAAATAACTAAAATTTTAAATTAATTATTTTAGTTTAATAAAAATATTAACTATTTATTATATAAGTGACTATATATTTTTCAAACATATAAGTAATATGATTTTATAATTATCATTATTATTTTCATATTATTTAATTTCTTGAACATAGAATTGATAGTTTATAATGATAATTAATTACATATTATATTAATATTATATATATATATATTCATATAATTATATATTATATAAAATGTAAAAGCAATAAATAATCTATATTATATTTATAATTATTTTAATAAATATATAAATTTAATATTTTCTATTATTATTTCAACCAAACATCTATCTAAAACCTCTTAATCCTAACAATAAGAATTACAAAAAAATATTATTAATCTAACACATTTAATCTAAGAATATTAAATTCTTTAACCAAACGAAGCCTTAGATTTTCAAAATTTTAATTTTGTGAAAATGAAGACTCACGGCTCATGGTATATATTCACAACAGACGGACCACTAGCATCAAGTGTTCTCAGAAAGATGTCGCCTTGACAAATTTAAAATCTAAAATTCAAGCTTATGACTCGATGGAATATATTGATCAGGTTCTATGGCGCCTTTATATTTAATTAGGGGATTAATCTAAATATTTTTATGGTTATATTTAATATTTGGAAACTTAGGGAGAAGAAAAACCATCATTCTTGTGCAATACATGCCACAATGCATCCCAGATTTAAAATTGTAAAACATACTAAGAGTCCCCTTTTAAAGGGTTTACAACATAACATACTAAGTGAAAATTAAGTCCTACTAATCAGGTATAGAAATGTAAAAAAAAACTAATTAGGAGTCCTAATGTTACTAAACTTTCCACTGCAACTAATATGAAAGCCTAAAGCTATTCAACCTGGTTATATTTAAAGAACAAAGATGTGGGTATGTGACACTAAACTTCCGGCTTATGAATAGGTTTACATATTAGCTGCTTGCATAATTGAAGGCTACAACTTCAATTACTTTTTTTGAAAGAGGAGAGGATGACTACAAAGTATAGTAGTCATCCATTTGCGTTAAACAAAAATCAAGAGATTTACAAATGTGAATGGGAGAGGTGAGGGTTGACGAGAGCTCCCCCAAAGTGAAACAAAACAAAATGAATCTATCCAAACATCCACTATTAAATAAAAAATGATGAATAGTGTACAATATTCTCTGTGTAACATCTCTCGCCTTCAACTTTTGTACTTTTACACTATAGTCAAATCACCCGTGTGCTGACTAGGGACATCGTCCATGGCAGTCACTGCCCTCAGCTATCATGTGTGTCGAGTGCCCTTAGTGGTCCGGATTTTTTCGTCTTCTCTCGTTCGTTAAGTGATATAGTAAAAAATACATTTTTTTTTGGCATAATTGATTTTTGAAGTCACCAATTTGATAAAAAAAATTCCATTCTTCCTCGGTCATCGACCTGAACACCAATAGATTTAAACAAAAAAAAAACATTTCAATTATATAAGTAACATAATATCTTTTACAAATAAATTAATTTAATAATTACACATTGATTTATGTTATGAACTGAATATTATGCTTTATCTAAATATTAAGATGGCTTGAGCTCCATGCTTATATTGGAGGCAGAATAATATGATGATCATTGAAGAAGAATAAATGATAAGGCACATTTTTTTGCTACAAGATATGAACGAGGGCGAGAATGACGTAAAACATCTTTGGAAAAGGCTCCATCCAACATCCACAAACAAAAGAACTAACAAATGACTTATAATTTCAACAAAACTTGAACGAGGAGCTTCCGCAGATATAGGGCATCCATGTAGAGATTGCCACAGATCTTAAAGAAGTACAATGATGCTTCATGTCAAAGCTTCAAAGAAGCTCCTTGTAATTTGTAGGTGAAACGATTCAATCTTATGAAACCTCTAACAAATCCCTAAATTTCTACCAATGATTTCTAATCGCAATCGTTGATGGAAAGGAGAAAAAAAAAGAAACATTGGAACCTCATTCGATCGACTCGGCTTTTCGAATGCACGAAATGAATCGATAGGGTACATCCATCAAAACAAAAAAGGGAATTGAGGGGATAAATTTTTAGAAATAGTTCACACATCAACATGAAACATGGATCGGAATTAACGAAACATCACCTTGGAGAAAGAACAATTTTCACCGCCGGTCGTCTCTCCCAATGCCGCCAATGGGAGAAAAGCACGTCGTTGTCGACGCAAGTTGGATGATGCAAAGATGAATGCGAAATCAAATGAGACTGTGAGCGAACAAATGGAAATGAATCGAGTTTGGGCCTCCATTGTCCGATGGGGGCCCATAGTTCCGGATCTAAATTTTTTTCGCCTTCTCTCGTTCATTAAGTGATATAGTAAATAATCAAATGTTTATTGGCATAAATATATTTGACTTTTGAAGTCATCAATTTGATCAAAATTTATTTTTTCCATTCTTGCTCGGTCATCGAATTAGTCGAACGCTAATAGTTCTGAACACCAATAGATTTAAACAAAGAAAAATATTTCAATGATATAAGTAACATAATATCTTTTATAAATAAATAAATTTAATAATTACACATTGATTTATATTATCAACTGAACATTATGTTTTATCTATAATAATTATCAGGTAATCTAGTATTTTTTATTAAATTATGATTTATCTTTTTATATTTATTTTTAAAATGATCGAACTAATAATCATGCATCTACAAATACGTATATTTTGAGTTGATGGATATGATCATATGTTTATTAGCGCTATCCTTATCATATATATATTTTTTATCATAAGTCTGATTTATTAAACAGTCAATAATATTGAAATTGTTTTATATCATCTTTGCTTTGCTCTGACTAATTTGTGTCGTTTTGAATTGTATGTCTTTTTTATTAGGAACAAATGCAAATGCATCTTCGATTAATAGGTGTCATTAATGGAACACTTGAGTGTTAATCCCACAAACAATACATGAGATAAGCAGCTACAAAAGAAATAACAAATTTTGAATTTTCATAAGAAACATGATTTGATGGACAAAGTGAGACAAACTCTCGGTGATGGATAGGTTTAACAGGGGGATTGATCATTGGGAAGAACTAGTTCTTGTCATCCAGAACCAGGAGAGGATATTTGATTTTCACTCTTGCAGCTTTACTGTACTTTGTTTGCTTCCAAAATTGAGCATGAGGATCATCTAAAACAGGAAATAATTTTGTGAGAAAGGAACATAAGAAATGACATCACATTCGAGCACTTCGCCATCACCGTCACCTTCGCCGCCATCGGCCGTCAGCCGTCGGCCATCACAGTGTAGTGCTCAAGATCGACATCGATCTTGGGAAGTGCATCATTTAGCTTCATGTCTAACTTTGTGCCAAAGTTGTATTGAGATCGATGTAGGAAGTTTTGAAGATTTTATAACATAATTTTTTATTACACAGAGGGACTCATTGACTTGAGATGTTAATAACATTCCTTGCTAACAAATGCGATGGCGTTGGCGCTTGCGGCTGTCCCAAATGCACCAAACATAGGCCTCATCATAACTTGCATTTTAGTTTGCACCACATCTATTTTTTGAGAGAGGTTTTGGATGTTAAATGTAAATCAGAAATATCTAGACTAACACAATAATTTATCAATCAACACTTCTCATTGCATGTAATAGACCCAAGTGTCCAAGACCATTGTACAACAAATAGATGTTGGTGTTGTGGAAAGCTTAGCCACCAATACAATTTGAAATAAACAAAGAAGCTGGAAAACAGAACACATAAATGAAAAGACAACGTGGCCCATGCAATGACACCACTTTAATTCACCATATATGTGTTTCAAACCAAAGAATGATGGCTTTCAAATTACCAAAGTTATTGAAATCTCGATCTTTTACGATTTATCTTATGATCTTTTTCTATTTAATATATTATTGATCATACGATCTAATTCGTAGGATCTTTACGATCTTCCACTACAAAAAAAATTGTGAAATTATGATGAAAATTTGTGATGGAATCTTTTTTCCCTCACAATTTCTGACAAATTTTTAGTCCGTCAGAAATTCTGATGGACTAAATGTCCTTCAAAAAAATTTTGACGTCAAAAAAGTTTTTGACAAAAATTCCACACAAATTTTGACGACTTAAAATTTTATCAGAAATCCCTCACAATTTCTAACAGATTTCATAACGAGCTTTTTAAATTCGTCAGAATTTCTGATGGATATTAATGTCAGTCAGAAATTCAAGTCCTCTCATATTTAAACCTCTTTCCTCCCACTTTCATTCTCTCTCCGTTTTTCTTTCATTTCTTTCTTCTCCTTTTTCTTTTTCATTTTTTTCTTTCCTTCTCCTCTTTCTCTCGGGTTTCTTTCATGATTTTTTTTCTTTCTCTCCGTGACCGACTTCGACCTGTGAGCTGAGCGGCCGGATCTACCCGCACAAGGGCAGTCTGGGCAGATTCGGACCATGCGCGACTGGATCCGACCGCGCAGGGGCAGATTAGGGGCAGATCCGGGCCTTGCACTGCCGGATCCGGCAGCGCAGTGCTCCCAACCCCTACGCGGCCGATTACCTATTTTTTTTCTATTTTTTCAACATTTTTTATTTTATTCTTGCAGTTTTTTTCTTTAATTTTATTCTTGCAGGTTTTTCTTTAATTTTACATTGTTTTTTACTTTTAATTGTAAGCAACATTTTTTTAATATTTATAATTATTTTATAATAATGATATATAAAATAAACATGTAATGATATATAAAATAATAGTTGGAACTATGTGAAATAATAATATTTATGTAAATTATTATTATTTAATTATTTTATAATTTTCTGACGGAACTGGGCTAGTCAAAATTGTCAAATTTTTTGACGGGGTTTTTGCCCATCATGAATTCTGACGATTTTGCCACTCTTCACAATTTCTGACGGATTTTGTTTCCATCAGAAATTGTGATGATTAATTCTCTCATAATTTCTGACAGAATTATTCGTTTTGTAGTGAGCATTTTTTTGACATTCAAAATTTGTCAGAAATCGAAATTTCATAAAAAATATGCAATTTTTTTTGTAGTGTTCATACGATCTTTCATAGAATCAAACGATTCTTATATAATTAATGATTTTACAACTGTCCTTCGATCCTAAGTATGATATCGATCTTAATAATATTACATATGACAAGGTCAGCAAACTTCCCAACCTGTGCATATAAAAAGTAGTAACTAAAAAGAATTTCAACTATGAAGGTCTGGTAACAAAGAAAAAATCATTCTGGAATGGAAGAAAAAAAAATGTCAATAACTACTCATATTGAAGAATGAAAATCCAGCCATAGGCTGAATCAACTTCTGCCCCAATTGTTTCTTATTCAGTTCTCGGAGAGCTATACCATCCAATAAATTTACTAAATAAGCAAATTATACGACATTTTAATATAGGGTTAATTTCTTTTACCTCCCTCGTACTATAGAATTTTTTCGTATCTAACCCCTGTATTATAAAAAATGACAATCGTCCTCCTGAAATATCTCCATGCTTCCGTATAAGTCCTTCTGTCAACTTCTGGTTGTATTTCTGTTAAAGCTGATTATGCAATGACAATTTTGCCCTCTCAGCTTGTAGACTTATAACACTTGAATACTTCCGACGTCCTTCGGTCAAGTTCCTTCGGAGGTCCGCTACCACCTGTGGCCGCCCCGACCTTGACATGAGTACCTCTCTTCAACTGATCTCTGGTCGCTCGCTAACTCACTTCAGCCTCCTGAACGTCCACTCTCTAGTTGAAGAGTGCGGTCAAGCTCCTTCGGTCGCCCGCGCTTCATCTTCAGTCGATCGATCTTGACCTTCACCAACTACCACCCATCTTTGGTCGCTCGCCGACTCACTCAGCATCCTGGACGTCCAATCTCGAGTGAAGCTACCTGTCAAGCTCCAACGGTCGTCTGTCACCACTCATTCCTTCTCCTGTCAGACTTCCTGCCCAATCGCTCTTCTGTTTTCCTCAGACTTCGGACGACCTCTGACACTTCATCGGTCTTCCACCAATCTTGCGGTCGCCTGATCCTCAACTTCCATTAGCTCAGACAATGAGACAAACTCCTGGGTGCCCACTTGTCTTCTCACTAAGACTCCAAACGTCTTTTGTCTTCTTCTGATGTCAATCGATCGCCCGCACTTAACCTACGGGCGATCGCTCATCCACCTGTCTGATGCTTTGGTCGTCCACTGTCTTTACCCTGAGCACTTTAGACGTCCACTCTCAGCCTTGGCAGTCTTCTGGTCGTCCACTGTCTCCACCTTGAGTCCGTCGGACGACCATTCCCTTCATCATCAAAAGACTGCCAAGCCTGAGAGGGAATGGTCGTCCGAAGGACTCAAGGTGGAGACAGTGGACGACCAGAAGACTGCCAAGGCTGAGAGTGGACGTCCAAAGTGCTCAGGGTAGAGACAGTGGATGACCAAAGCAGAAGGCAAGTGGATGAGCGGTCGACCGCAGGTTGAGCGCGGGCGACCGGTTGACATCAGAAGAAGACAAAGAACGTCCGGAGTCTTGGTGAGAAGACGAGTGGGCGCCCAGGAGTTTGTCTCATTGTCTGAGCTGATGGAAGCTGAGGATCGGGCGACCGCAGGATTGGTGGAAGATCGATGAAGTGTCAAAGGTCGTTCGAAGTCTGAGGAAAACAGAAGAGCAGTCGACTAGAAAGTCTGACAGGAGAAGGAATGAGTGGTGGCGGACGACCGTTGGAGCTTGACAGATAGCTTCACTCGAGATTGGATGTCCAGGATGCTGAAGTAAGTCAGCGGACGACCAGAGATGGGTGGTAACTGGTGAAGTTCAAGATCGGTCGACTGAAGATGAAGCGCGGACGACCGAAGGAGCTTGACCGCACTCTTCAACTAGAGAGTGGGCGTCCAGGAGGCTGAAGTGAGTTAGTGGGCGACCAAAGATCAGTAGAAGAGAGGTATTCATGTCAAGGTCGGGCGGCCACAGATGGTAGCGGACGTCCGAAGGAACTTGACTGAGGGACGCCCGAAGTATTCAAGTGTTATAAGTCTACAAATTGAGAGGACAAAATCGTCATTGCATAATCACCTTTAACAGAAATACAACCAGAAGTTGACGGAAGGACTTATACGGAAGTATGAAGATAGTTCAGGGGGGCGATTGTCACTTTTTATAATATAAAGTTAGATACGGAAAAACTCTATAGTACGAGAGAAGTAAAAGAAATTAACCCTTTAATATATTATACATGAATTTTTTAACAATCATAATTTATCCAAAATCTAATCGAGACAAAAGCTACAAAATTTGAATAAAATTAATATTTCATCAAAACTTGATAATTCTATAGACATAATTAAGAACCTCTCGATGTAATATTTAGATGCATATCAATCATTATCTATTTTAATTCAAAAATTTAAAAGATAAATTGAATATTCTCTTACATACTTTTTTTTATAGTTTTTGTTTATGTTTCATGGTGTTATCTTCAACCATCATAATTTTCTCTCTTGTCTTTTACTTTTGATGTGGTTCTATAGACATAAAACTTTCAAGTCTTTCAATTAAGAAATTAATCACGTATATCGTTCAATCTATGTTTTTTTTTTCTTTAGCCATCCCATCGTTGATCTTTTTTTTCTTTTTTTCTTTTCTTTAATGTTTCTAGTACACTTTACCCTTTATTTTCCTTTGCAAATAAAAAATAAAAAAAATTAGTGGACATCTGAAAAGTAATTAGATAAATAATAAAAGAAAAATTAATAGAAAAATTGTGAACATTTTTTAATAGTTTTAGAAGCGACTAATTCTTTAATTTCTTTGTCCGTGTCGTCATAATTTAAGTTATATCGGTTTTCAAACCGGATAGAACATGTCGGACGTTATGAACGACTGTGTCGTGCTCGAAAACGCGGCTGCCTCTTCACTTCACATCGTTACTACGTTTTGGGGTTTCTTCCTCGGTCGACGGCCATGGCAACGACGGCGGTGGATCCGATCGCCTCCGACCTCGTCGACTTCCTCAACAAATCTCCGACAAACTTCCACGCCGTCGGTAATCCAATCATCCCGATCCTTGGTTCTCCCTATATTTTGTTGAATCCTTGCGAAGTAATTGAATCTTTTGAGGTTTCTAATCCTGTTCATGTTTTTGCCCTAACATTCACGTTATAGCTGAGGCGAAGAGGCGACTGAACCAAGCCGGATTCCGGCAACTGTTGGAAAAAGAGAGTTGGGCGTTGGAAGCCGGCAAGAAGTACTTCTTCACCAGGAACCACTCCACGATCGTTGCCTTCGCCGTTGGCAAGAAGTGAGTTGATTTGTTTTAGATTCTCTCCTCTTCGTTCTACTTGTTGTCCTTAACTTGAGCGGGGGTTGATGCCCCAAATCATGAGATTTCGGCCCTTCTTTTGTGTTTAGAAAAAGAAAAGACGAGATTTTTATTTGTATGATTATAGTAACAATATTTTTGAGTTCCAGATATGTTGAAGGGAATGGCTTTTATGTTATTGGAGCCCATACCGACAGTCCATGTCTCAAAGTTAAGCCTGTTTCTAAGGTAAGAATTAAGTTATTTCCACTGTATCGATTTTTTTTCTTTCTGTGGTAATTAGAGATCTATGTTTTTTCTTCTAGCGAACATAATTCAACTAATTAGCTATTCGATGCAGCATATTTAATTTTCTTCCAATAAATACTCTTGGTTTGAGATGCAGTTTCTTAGCTTCTACTTCTTATATGTTGTAGTTTAACACTAAATTGACTGAAGTGGCGGGAGTTAAAATTGATATCCTTGGAACTCGGAACTACTAATTTTGTTTATGTTATGCTTACTTTAGGTGACAAAAGGAGGATATCTTGAGGTAGGTGTTATGACATATGGTGGTGGATTGTGGCACACTTGGTTCGATCGTGACTTAACCCTTGCTGGGAGAGTGATAGTAAAGGAAGTGAAGGATGGTTCTGTGTCCTACTTGCATAAGCTCATTAGGATTGAGGAGCCCATTATGCGTATTCCTACTCTGGCCATTCATCTTGATAGGTTGGTTTTACCAACATTTGTCATATTTCACTTGAGTATTTGGTACTTCTTAGAGGTTAACTTTACAATTCGAGTCCGATAAATGATTTCTAAGATGACACAAGGTTAGGCGTGAAATTTGACGTTTCAGCTTTACATTTCTACGAAACTATGAAAATCAACTTTCCTATTCTCACATGTTCTTTTTTTCAATTTAGTAATATTAGATTTGTCTGAGTTATATCACATCTTTATTAGCCATGTTAGACATGTAGTTGTGTAGCATTACAAAGGTAATGCTAATATTTACCTTTGAAAGAATTAATTCCATTTTTATATTCTGCGAGTCTTTCCTTACAGGGGTGTGAACGAAGGTTTCAAGGTTAACACACACAACCATCTTGTACCTGTGTTGGCAACATCGGTTAAGGTGGTTTTTTTATCTGCTTAATTGTTCCCCGGTGAATTTTCTCAATTTGAGTTCTCATAGCCCATTATATATGCTGTTAGTTTCAGCAATGCTCATTTTAGAAACTATTGGGTTTTCATATGGTATTGTATAACTTGGTATATTCCTTTGCATGTTCCTAAGATTCCTGAAACCTATTGTTTTTGTTATATGTTATTTCGTCAGGAGGAAATATAAATTCTTGTAGAGCATAGATCGCTTCTTTTGATTTCATTATGTTATAACCATCTATTTTTTTTTTCTCAGAAACATCTTGTTTTGCAAGTTTTTTAGTTAATGGTCGTTTCTCATTTTTTTGCTCTATAGTGTTTTACTGGTTAAATGTAGTCTTGTGAATCCTTTAGGTCTTTCATTTTAGTGGATGCTTACTGTTGCTTCATCATCTCCAATCCGTGTAGAAAGCTGAATAGATGTAATTAAATTCGTATATCATATTCTAGTGTAATATTCACCCAATCATTGAGCATGATAACACCTGAATTTGAACCTTATTGTTAATTACAAAATCTTTAAGGGTGTTTAACCAGGAGAATCTTATCCAATGCAGTCCTTAGTCTTTTTTTTCCCTTTAATACCAATATATATAGTTTGTCTTTTGGGATTGGGGTAAGAGGTTGAGGATGTTAATGATGGTACTTGATGCAGTATGTGACTTGATGAAATTCCCGATGCAAACAGATTGTTTAGATCAGTTATGTTGCTTGCAGTTTAATTATTTTTGGAAGCAATTTTATTTTCCACTATTTAATCTTGTGACATGAATAACTAGTTGGGGAGGGTAAATATAGTCTGAGATGTTGAAGTTCTACTATTTCTTTATGGTTAGATTAATTTTCTCTGATAATCTATGTAGGGTGAGATTAAGAAACTTGAGGTTGATGATGGGTCATCTGAATCAAATAACAAAAAAAATGCTGACAAGAGTAAGCATCATTCAGCATTACTTCAGGTAATCATTGTGTAGCTTCATGTATCTAAGTTCCTTTCTTGTATAATGGACAGATGAGTTGAATAATACAGGGACAGATAAGCTAGGCGAGGTTTTCTGTTTGTTTGCAACAGTCCGGATTATTCTTTGAGATACAAATGAAATTTACTAACACATTGCTTTATGTATTTCTATTTCTTGCAGCTGATTGCTAACCAGGCTGGTTGCAACCCAGATGAGATTTGTGAATTTGAGCTTCAAGTTTGTGATACTCAACCAAGTGCAATAGGTGGGGCAATGAAAGAATTTATATTCTCAGGAAGGCTTGACAATCTTTGCATGTCATTTTGTTCACTAAAGGTAAAGTTGTTTGGTTTCTGAGCAATCTATCCTGTCAGGTAAAGTTTATGGTAAATATAGTTGAGTAGATAGCTTATTAGTGTGGCAGTTAAACTTTCGATCTAGCTATAAGAACTTGGCTTTAAACGATTGAGCAATCTATCACGTCTGTTAAAGTTTTTGGTATGTTATGTTACTTAGATAGCTGCTAAACTGGTTTTTAATATTTTCATCCAGCTTTAAGAACTTGAGTTTGAAGCCCTGATATTCTTCCTTCCTCAAGCTCAAATTCATAATAAAAAGAGCTTAGCTAATTTTTCCGGTAAAGAGGGAGGGAAGAGATTAGCTACCATAAGTTTTTTTTGTTTAACTTGTTTGTTGATGGCATTTAAAGTGATGTGGTCAGTTGTCAATAGCTGGGCACCTTGCAAGGAATGAGTTTATTTAATTTTTTTTTTGAAAAGAGAAAGGATGACTATACGACATGATAGTTATCCACTTGTATTAAAGTAAGAGTGGAAAATGTATACGTATATGAGAGCAGTGCCAAAAGCTCTCCAAAAAAAAAAAAGTAAACATACTACCCAAAACCCCACTCTCTTAGTAAATAGAGACTGTGGTGTACAATGTTCTCAATGTAGCATCTCTCCTCTTCAAAAATCGAGCGGTTGCATTGGAGCCAAATCGCCCATGTGGTGGCCATGGATTTAGCCCATATACTTCGCCAACCTCGATTGTCCCGCACGATGATGCCTCATAGCGAAACCCAAAAAGTGTCCACTCTTGATGTGTTGATGCCCGTGGCTCCCATGTGGTGCCATATCTCCCGGGCAATGGGGCATGTGTTGTGTGTTATTAGTGCTTTTTTTTTCTGCATCTTTGATGTGTTTATCCTGCAAACTGTAGATAATAAATTTGAAAATTTGCACACATTCAGGCATTAATAGACTCAACCTCTGCCGAAAGCTCTCTTGTTGATGAATCTGGCATAAGGATGGTGGCATTATTCGATCACGAAGAGGTGGGATCGAATTCAGCACAGGGAGCAGGTTCTCCTGTTATGTTAGATGCTCTTTCAAGAATAACAAAAGCGTTCAGTCATCCTAATTCCAAGGTACCATTTCTCTGGTGCTACCCTATGGTCTATGATCTTGTTCACTGTCTTATTAGTTTTTGTATGATCTAGCTTGGTTCGTCTTGTAAGCCATTTCTGTGTTCTAACAGAAGTTTTAAGAGGAAGGCCTATAATAGTGTATCTTAACATCAAGAGTTGGATATATTCTTTCTTTTTGTTTTCTCTTCTTTTAAACATTAGTTTTAATATATTTAAATATCAAAGCTTTCAAATTTGATGCAATGTCTTCTTTTCATCTTCTTGATTGTAATGATGTTTAATCTGATTCATGCAGTTTCAGTTACTTGAAGAGGTAATTCAAAAGAGTTTTCTGGTATCTGCAGATATGGCACATGCCTTGCATCCTAATTATATGGTATGCACTCTCTTTTTTTGCTCCTGTCATCAATGCCTGTTTGTTGTTTTAAGTTCATTGCATGTGAACAACTAATATTTGACTGCAAGCAGTGAACATCAGTATGCCATAGTTCATTCCCTCTTTTTCATGCAATTTAACTATCAGTTTGCACAGTTCTATTATGATCTTGCACGTGAAAAATGCACACTGCATTGTTTAACATGTTTTCTTTTTTAGGACAAACATGAGGAGAATCATCAACCAAAGTTGCATGGAGGGCTTGTTATTAAACACAATGCTAATCAGCGGTATGCCACAAATGCAGTTACTTCAATTATTTTTCGAGAAATTGCACACCTGCACAACTTACCTGTTCAGGTTAGTCCTCTCTGAAACCAAGTTAGGACGATAGTAATCCTGTTTATGATCATGAAATACACTTCAGATGTTGTACATATGTTTATTCTAACTTCTATATATAACTGAGATATGAGTTCAGGTTGCATTTATTTGAAAATTTCTTAGCTACCTTTCATTTTTGAGAGTAATGCTTTGATGTTTCCCTTTTTTCTAGCTTAATCCTCACACATGTTCTATTATGAAATTAATCGACCTGTATATATTCATTTTTGCTTTCTTGAACATTGGCTTCAGATAAGCATTTCTAGTATGTCAAAGTATTGGAGAAATTGCAAATTTTGGCTACCTAGTTGCTAAAAAAGAACTAGTTAAAGTATTGGAAATATGAAATTAATCTACCTGTATATCTTAATTTTTGCTTTCTTGAACATTGGCTTCGGATAAGCATTTCTAATACATCAAAGTATTGGAGGAAGTGCAAATTTAGGCTACGTAGTTGCTCTGTTATGAAATTAATCTACCTGTAACCTTTATTTTTGTTTTCTTGAACATTGGCTTCAGATAAGCATTTATAGTATGTCAAAGTATTGGAGAAAGTGCAAATTTTGGCTACCTAGTTACTAAAAAGGAACTTGTTGAATCCTTTGAAATTTCCTTTGCTTCACATGCGAGAAGTTTCATGTCGAATGTGTGACATTGTATTACACTGAAGATAATAACAAACATGTTGCAGTGTTTTTCAAGCAGTTTGATACTGAGATGACAGCATGAACAGACATCCTGTTTACCACTTTCTTCATATGAGAACGTCTGTGGAAGAATTTGTTGGCCTTATATCGAGTTTTGTGCAGGATTTTGTGGTGCGGAATGATATGCCTTGTGGCTCGACAATCGGCCCCATCTTGGCGAGTGGCATCGGGATCCGGACAGTTGACGTTGGAGCTCCACAATTATCCATGCACAGCATTAGGGAGATGTGTGCTGTGGATGATGTTAAACATTCTTATGAACATTTCAAGGCCTATTTTGAAGAGTTTGCAAATTTGGATGCGAAGCTTATCGTGGACTCTTAACTTTGTGGGTGGCAGTGTACTTTTAGTTACCGAGAAAATTATGTAACCGGAGGAATTCAGAATTATTAGCCAACTCATGAACATTTTTCACATGCAGAATTTCACAAATGTGTTCTAATTTTTTCCTCTCGTAATTTATTTCATTCTCATTTACCACTCAAAAGGTCTGATCCTTATCTTTAATTTATTTCACAAATGTGTTCTCTTTTGTTTAAGATCTTATTTTTACATTTTGTTTACTGTTCTGCCAATTCGGTTTTATAGATTACCTACATATTTTTACATAAAATAAAAATGATATTAAAATAAACAAATTACAAGAAGTGAACCTAATATGATAAAAGAAAATTCGTTTTGTGGCATTTGATTTAAGTGTATTTCAACTTTTGAGGGTAGTATTAAAATGTTTTTTATATTCAATCTTTTATCATTGCACTCTATCTCTGAAATGTGAAGGAAAAAATCCAGATCATAAGTTATTAAGTAATATTTGATGATTAATGCACAAAAAAATGGTTCAAATCTTACTGATAAGTTGTATGCTATGACAAACGCATGCACAATATAATTTTATTAGACAAATAGTACACCTCATTCTGACCCCGTTTCCGAATATAACTAATTTTCTTTTCGATAGTTGTTTCGGGATATAACTATGATAATAATGGGCACTGAGTTGGCTTCGTTTACCGTCGTTCTGCTTTCCCTCAACGTAGAATATATACCTAGGAAAATTCCAGAGCAACAACAGCACATTTCTGATCCAATAGTTCATTTCGCATCATGCCATAAACATCATAGAAGTTACTGCAGAAAATCCAGCAAACTTCCATGTATCTCCATCAGAAATGACAAACATCAGAGAAGAAATTATTAGATACAGGGAACATGGAAACATTCTCCAAAAACATATGAGCCTGTGTAAATAGGAGTCATACAACATATCCTGATCTCATGGAAAAAAATATTCCCGACACAAATCAGAACTTGATGATGATGTCAGAAGAGTTCATGACAAGTGTTTAAATAGGGGGAAAATTTTGTTAGTCTATGCTCTGGCATATGATTTATCAGCTCTCCACATGATCCGTAATGCCATGAAGAATATTATTTGATATTCAAGGTACATACAAGCCAAAAATTTGAAAGGATGACACTCATGCAAGAGCCTTCTGAACCTCAACAGTAACCTCTTTTGGTGGTTTCTCGGCATGAAGCCCTGCAACAATGCCCTTCTTGTTATAGTATTGAATAACCTGTCAAAAGAGCCGCACATCATTCAACAAATCAGCAAAAAAGGAACAGGGATCACGAACTGCATTTAGAATCCCAGTAAGTTTAAACTCAAGAGTTTATGTAAACTCGATTTATGCCCAGTAAATCACAAACTCAAGACAGACTCGTAAAGTTTGTGTACAAGCTTTATAAGTATAAAATTATATTATACTCCAACGACTTCTAATCTAAACATGGAAGATACATCAATTTCAATCTTTAACGAGTTCATAGTTCATACCTTTACACAAATGTATAAAGTAAATCATGATCCATCATATCTCATCCATAGTTCAGTAACTTGTTTACAGACTTATGTAACTTCCAGAAACAATTTAAGTACTTACAGGAGCAAAAGCCAAAAGGCAACTGGATCTGTTCTTGTGATTCAAAGTAAATTGATGACCTTTACCCAAAATTATAAGTGAAGCGGAGGGGTTGCCGACAGACATTTAAGTGGAAGTCTTAAAACATACTAAGTCACAAATAAAAGCTATGCCAGAAGGGCTATGATTTAGCAAAACATTGTGGCATACAAAGGCAATTCTGTAACGATATTCAGTTTTATAATTGAGAGGTCTATTCTAAATAATGAACAAGATGATGTGGTTCTAGTTGCTGGAGGCAACACGACAGAAGAATAATGAAACAAGAGCATGATACCTAGAATTTAATCTTTATCACCAATTCTGTAACTTAAGGGGCATGAAAAAAACAGCCATTCAGCCATTATAAAATATGCAGCATGATGAATGAGGCAACCAAAATAGAGAATATGAAAAAATAGAGCTTACTGGTTCAGTTTGCCGGTGAAAAGCCTCAAGTCTTGATTTTAGGACCTCAGCAGTGTCATCTTTCCTTTGAATCAATGGTTCTCCTGACACCTGTAGATCATAAGAAAAGGAGAAACATTAGCAGAAAGGCAACCATATCATTGCAGGACATTGCAGTTGCACCACTTACATCATCCACTCCAGGAACCTTAGGAGGAGCAAATTTTGTGTGATAAGTCCTTCCACTAGATGGATGAATCCAACGTCCAGTAATTCGTTCCTCAAGTATTGCATCATCAATTGCAAAATTCAGGACCTTATCAATCTTTGCATTTTGTTTTGCCAACATATCATCAAGCTGCAAAGATATGAAGCATATGAAATAGGACTCACTCAGAGAATATACAAATTGTTCGGAGCCAGTAAACAGAAACCACTATCAAACTACGAATCGAAAATACTGAAACAAAAGGGAGAAGGTATACCTTCTCTGCTTGGACAACTGTTCTTGGGAATCCATCAAGAATGAAACCCTTTTGGCATGATGGCTTTTTCATAGCCTCATCAATTATTCCAACAACCAAGTCATCAGAGACAAGCTCCCCCTAGGAAAAAGAAATAACCAAAATTGGTCAACCAATATGAATAATACTTCTAACTATTTTTATTTCATTTTATTTTCTGATCAACAATTGAAGATACCTTTTCCATGGCCTCTTTAGCTTTAATGCCAAGAGGGGTCTTAGCAGCAACTGCAGCTCTTAACATGTCCCCAGTTGCCAAATGACACAAGCAGTACTCTTCCTTAATCAGAGGCGACTGTGTACCCTTTCCGGATCCCGGTGGACCTGCCATGTCAAACACGAAACAACCATTAAGTGTCGATAAGAAATATTAAAACAGAAATCAAGCAACACTTCAAAAAAAAAAGTTCTTGCATACCCTGTGGCAAACTACTATGCTATTCTTAGGCATGAAGATATGTCTTTTAATGCATAGATAAAAATACAATTAGCAACATAGAAACATATCACAAGCCATAAGGAGGGTGACATATAAATTCATTAAATTTTCACAGAGTACACACATCAAATCTCACTGCCAGACTATTCAAAATTCACAAAAGGCAAAGTAAAAAGTTAATCCGTTACATAGTTCATAATGAAAAGTAAAAAATTCATTTTTCAAAGAGTATGCTACATTTCTACTTTGTTGTCGTCCATGCTCGGCATGCATCACAGAGTTTTCCATTACACGAATCTTAATGAATATGTACTTTTTTTTTGGATGCTTGCTCGGCGCTAATAACACTTAACTGATCCGGAGTTGAGGTAAAGAGTAGAACAATATATCTTTAACCAAATTGGTGACTTCAGGGATCGAACCCAGGGCTACCGAACTTGGTATAATGATTATGTACTTTGCATCTGCATATTAATGCGGATTACCACACAAATTACAGAAAGCAAAGTAATTATGCTTCCCAGAGATGGCATTGGAAGTATCACGATACTTTTCCTTTTTCTTTTTAACTGAATGTAGCATGACAGAGACATAATTCTGACTGAAACAAACAAACAAACAAAAAAAAAAGTAAAAAAGAACAAATTTTGTGGACGCAACAAGTAAAATTCCTCGCAAGAACAGAGCCTAAGACTGAAACTGAGATTTCACAAAAGAAAAAAGACATAAAAAAAAGAGGAACCAATGTGGCGGAAGAGCAATTGCCCTTAGTAAAGCAAGAAAACTAGAATATACACGGGAATTACTAGAAAGGCGAAAGGGAGAGATTGGGGTACCGATGAGGATGAGACGCTTGTCGGGCTTGGACGAGCACTTCATGCGGCGGAGGAGCTCCGACATCAGATCCAACGACGGCACGTCCTCCAGATCCACTCGGCCGTGGCCCTTCGCCATCTCTATCTCTCTGTGTGTGTGTGCAGCAGATGTGAAGGAGGAGGAGGAGGCGCTCCAGTGAAATGTATAGGACGAATGGCAGAGCGAAAGAGCGTTGGATTGCTTTGGTTTCTTTGTTCCACCCTCTTTTTATTTGCTTCGAATGGATGGTTGTGTTTGTCGTCGTGTTTTCCTTTTTCTACGATTTTTTTTTACTTAGGTGAAGTGTATTAGGGACATTTTTTTTTATCAAACTCAAATTTATTGTTCAAAATTATTAGCATTCGACTAATTTAATATTTAGATAAAAATAATAAAAATAAATCTTAATTAAATTAATAATTTTAGAGTTTAAATTCGAAATTATTAATTCTCGATCTTTTAATTTAGGACATAAATCTATTAATTATTTGTGCCAATCAACTTGAATAGAAGGTATTTTTTTAATGTATATTATGATCAAATAAGAGTAAAAGTTAAGGACTGCGCTCTACAAAAATGATAACTGAGAGTGAAATATCTACACATAAAATTATTTATACATAATAATATATTAGGCTATTTCTATTTTTCTCTTTCGAACTATCACGAAATCTTAAACATATTTCTAAATTATAAAATCGAGCAGAAGTTTAAACTTTATCGATTGACTAGTTTCATATATCAACCCGATTTTTATTTTTTTTAAATTATTTTAATTTATTAAATAATTATTTTACTATTTTTAATAAATAAATTAAAACTCTCTCTTCTCCGCTACATCCTATCTTCTCTCTTCTCTTCCTCTCCCTCCGACGAACTCGTCGTGCATGCGTCTCATATTAAGCTATTAAGACAATAATTATTTTTAATATTTATATGCTTAGCAAATATTAAGCTTCATAATAATTTTTGTGTGCGACCATGATATCACAGAAAAAAAGAATATTTATATTTAAAAAAAAAACAAGAGTTGATACCTAATTGGGGGCAATGCGTAATATTGAAAAAACAAAAGGAAAATGGATGGCATTAAGTTATGGGATGAAACGAAACGATTGATATAGTTTAGGAGGCAATTGGTCTGTTTTAGTTTAATAAAATTAGAAAAATACCACAATTAAGAAGAAAAAAAAATTGGAAATAACATATACCTAAAAGGTTGACATTTAGAATATAGCATAACCATTTACGAGTCAAATTGAAGTATCATATACGAAAAATAAGTGGATGATTTTAGAGCTGGGCGACTCTTATATCTTTAAACTTTATCATGTAACACAATCACATAAACACATGGGATGACATAAAACTAGCGCACATAACAACATTCAAACACAACAAGGACAAAGAACAAAAAAAAAGTTCTTTCAGCCTCAAATTTCAATTGGAAACTAGTAAAAAGAACAATAACTAATTTTTCTAGAGACATATGTGCTAGTATAAGAAAAGATTAATGGAAAGATAAAGACACAGTAACCGGGGGGCAGATCCACATATATTCCAGGGGTCTCGCATTCCTCTTCCCAATTTTTCAATATACAAAATATATATATAGTAGTTGTAGTCAATAAATAAAATAAATGACAATAAATTATCACAATTATCTAATTGATGCAGTGGATATGTGATTTTAACTAGCATGTAGAGGTCTAAAATTTAAATCTTGATTCCTTTTATGTTTTTATAATTTATTGTTATATATTTTTGGACACTTTAGATTGGATGTTAGTTAAAGCCTCTCAACTTTATGGGATGGCTAAAAAGCAGTTCACGGTTCCTCCCATACTTTGGAAAAGTATCCATACTGTCACAAAACAGACCCAAAAAGAGGAAAAAATGAAGAACAATTAAATTGGGCATGTCTCCTTTTCCATAAAAATCAGTCATCTTGCTTAATACAACAACTGAGGTAAGAAATGACAAAATCAGCTGCTTTCAAGCCGGACACAATTGCTTTTCCAACAGCTAATCCATCTCAGTTGTTACCTGAGAAGAAAAGGAAACCATTATTCTTTGGCAAACAACTTCGGTGAAACAGAAAAGATGAGCATGTTTATATCTTAACTATACAACTATGCAAAAATGGGCATGCTATATGCAAACTTAGACAAGCTGATCCATTATTTATTTGATGTATCAAAGAGAAAAAAATATGCTTAAGTGTATTTTTTTACCTGCATAGAAGAAACCAGGGAGATTTTTCTCCATCTTATTTATAGCTTCAAGTACCATATTATACTTGACCAAACAAGGGAGATTTTTCTCTATCTTATCTAACCATAAATGTTGGGCATACCTTTTTTCCCAAAAACAAAAGTGTTCCTGGAAATCCAATATTGAAATCCTGATATTAAACAAAATTGAACTACATCTTGTCAGCTTACTTGTTCTCTAGATTCCACAACTTCGGAAATGTGTGGCATATCTGCAATGTGTTAAATGACTCATCACCAGACGAAAGGTGTGAAATTTTTACAAGAAATCAAGATCACAAATACTGAACATATATCCAATACAATTGTATAACCTTCAGACAATGCTCACAAAAATGTACAACTGCAAACTACTCTATCAGCTATGTTCTGTGATTTGAAAGAGTAACATTTTACAAGATCAAGCCACACAAAATTGTTTGAACAACTTCCTTTGACCAGGAAAGAAATAGCACTGACAGGAAGTGATTCTGGATCTACAGTGCTTGTGCCAGCCACGAAAGTATCTACAGTGCTTGTGTCAGCCACGAAAGTATCTACCAGATAATCAACAACCTGCATAATGTGTTTATGTAAGACATTATCAGAAAGACGCAAAAAAATGGCACTAAAATTGTGTGTAATTATGTACATATAACAAGATTGTGATAGCAGTGTCATGTGAGTATGTGACTGAGTAGTTAAAGGAGCAAAGAAGCAAAAGACAGAAACCCAACGCCAGAACTAAACTTCAAAATTATGTATTTATAAAAAGGTAGATTATACCTCTTCTCCAAAGTGTCACCGAAAGAACTGGCCCACATTGTCAAAGAAAGAAAATATGACTAAACCATTTTTACCATCCAAACCGCAGTGTGAATTTTAAACTGAAACAAATAAAATATTGTAATCTTTTATTCCTGAACATAATTATTTAGAACTTAACCATGTGTTACGCCAGTAATATATGATGTCAACACGGACAAAATCAAGTTTACATGGACAGCATGACTGTTCAATGTAGCACAAGGGAACAAGACAATGTACATGAAAGTAGCAGATAATCACCTTTCCAGCAAATTTTCTTCAGAAATATTTGAGGAGGAATTTCTGTCAGAATGCCTCCTCCACAAAAGTGGTTCCAGAAATATCTTTAACTGTGAGCATTGAACTTATGTTATGAAAATAGCAATTGGGCAATAAGAAATAAACAAGATATTTACAAAACCTAAAATAAAGAACCAGATAACTTCAGGAATGTAAAACACGGAAGACGTTTCGGATATATAATTGCACATCAATTTTTCTCATAAAGACTATGAGATACAACGCCCAAAGTAAAAAAATTCAGTGCTCAATCTCCATAAATGACACAAAGTGGCACCAGAACTACAAATGCAGTCATATTAATAAGGTAACTAATTTATTTCTCAACTATGCCTCATTGGAATGCTTCCCTTTTTCGTCACCATTTTTGTTCCATGTAATTAATATAAATTACATATAAATCATCCAGAAAGGTGCATATCCAACTGAAGAGTACATAAAAGATAAAGTTAGAACAGACCTTTGATTTTGCAGAGAGCATGTCACTTGTCAACAACACAATTGGGTTTAGTGGAATCTGGTATAGAACGTTGAACGACACCATTAAGGTAATATTATGTACAAAGATGACAGAGTAAGAAAAGAGTTTATTTACACAGGATATAATAAATGAAAAAGATAACATTACCAGCTGAGCAGATCCATTTTTCACTATGTACCATGTACTGCTTGTTCTAGGCTATAGGCTAATAAAAAGGTCTCTGCACTTTCATTAGAAAAAAGTTGCATCAAGTTTATGATATAGAGTAAAAAACAAATGGAAGGCAAATTTTTCATTGCACTAGATGGTTCCCAAGGAAGATAATTTACATCGTAGTGAAAGGAATCATGAAATGCATGTCTTATCCATAGGAGATAACATAACACATAATGTATTCAAGAACCTGCTCACTGAAAGATCATAAACAACGAGGATTCATCTGAAAAAAAAATAACATTACTACATGTCGACATGAACAATCATTCATAGCCAGCTTGGAACATAAAAGGCACAGAGAGACAATCACTAGAACATTCTACACTAGCCCACAATACAAGGCATGATTGAGGATGATGATCTTGAATTAGATATTTGTTATGTCAGCTTTCTGGGACTTGTTATTACAACCCGAATGAGTTCTACATTCACTTGCAGAACATCTTTTTTATATTAATAACTAATAATGCACATAAAGAAAGAAGCTGACTATGCCTACATGCGGAAAACAAAAGCCTTGCATCTACTCTACACTATGTTGGAAATAATGAAGGGAAGATGGAACAAAGGAAGACTTCGAGGCACGATGAATCACTATCTTTGGAGAGTTATTTTCCCCCACACAAAGTTGCTATTGGATTTCGGCAACAACACTCCCAGGATACAACAAAGTCGCTAGAGAGTGTCAACTAGCAATGTTGGAGAACTCTATATCTCTTATTCTTACAAATTTGCAACTCTTTTCGTTGAACAAATTAACTTTGGAGCTTGTTATTTATATATGACAAATAGGTGCAACCTTACATGAAAAGGTGAAAGAACACATCTTTTCATTTGCATCTATTCATGAAATAGTGCAAAATTGTCTTTCATACACAACTAACTTCAATAAGCACCTTTCTACAATTCACATTAAAATTAATTTGAAATTTGGAATCTACAAATTTCAACAATCCCCTACTAGATTATAAATTTCAAAATATTAAATTATACAATTATGCATAAAGAAAGGTATCATTAGATTTGAACCTTTCATTAGTGTAGATTTTTCAAAGTTCAAACAAGTAACCTGTATCTACTAGATTTGAACCATTACTCTTACATTAAAACCGAAAAGGTCACACACACAATTGTGTTTAATATTTCGAATAAGAGATTTAATATTGTAGCACTATTATGGCCATGTGCTCATCCTGGTTTCATGAATATTTACAATAGTAAACCTCTAAAACTCTTGATTGAAGCAGCACCACTTCTATATTCATATAGGTGGAATTCTATGATAACACATATCGATTCATTAAGAGTTTTTCTTTTATAAACTCATCCTTAATTGACACTTGCACTAAATCTTTGTTCTTAATGCACGTAGTTATTAAAGTAATTTGTTCTTACCCCTTGAACTTTGAGACCAGCTTTTACTAGAATAAGGTAGGGTTCCCATTACTAATAACTATAGGTTTTAAACCCATTTTAGCAGCAAAGTCCTTGACTTTTTTATCTTGGCATACCTTTTGTCAATGAGTCTCCCAAATTACTATTTGATTTAACATAAGTGACAATGATTGCACCATCCTCTATCAACTTTCTTATATAAGTATGTCTCAAGCTAATATGTCTAGACTTTCCATTGTAAACTTTATTATAAGCTTGAGACATTGCAGACTGACTATCACAAAATATGGAGATGGATGACGCAGGTAGTGGCCACAACTTAATATCACAGAACATGTTCCTTAATCATTTCGCCTCTTTACTTGCAGCCGCCAAAACTACAAATTCAGCCTCCATTGTTGAATGAGTAATACATGTTTGTTTCTTAGAAGACCAACAAATAGCTCCTCCTGCAATGGTAAAAATCCATTCTGAGGTTGAATTACTATCACTGAGACTTGACATCCAAGTAACATCTGAATATCCTTCTAATACAATAGGATAATCATGATAACACAGACAATTATCCTTCTAAAAGTGATCCTCTGGAGAATCCAATATTGATATCCTGATGTTAAACAAAATTGAACTACATCTTGTCAGCTTAGTTATTCTCTAGATTCCACAAGTTCGAAAATGTGTGGCATATCTGCAATGTGTTAAATGACTCATCACAAGACGAAAAGTGTGAATTTTTTACAAGAAATCAAGATCACAAATACTGAACATATATTCAATACAATTATACAACCTTCAGACAGTGCTCACAAAAATGTAGAAATGCAAACTACTCTATCAACTATTGTTGATAATGCCTTGAATCTTAACCCAGTGGAAATCCATATGACCCCCTGCGCATCACAGCGGTCGAATATTTGGGGCGGCGAAGCCGTCCGTTCCCTACGGTTGTCTTATGTTTCCTATTTTGTATTGGGAGTCCCTATATAAACTCCCTAGGGTTTGGGTTATTCTGTATCTTGTAATCATCTATTATTTCTCCATCAAAGAAAACTCTCAGCCGCCGCCCGAGGACGTAGCCCAGTTAAGGGTGAAACCTCGTAAAATCTTGTGTCTTCTTCTGTGTGCGCTCTTGTCTCTCTCTCTCTCTCTCTCTCTCTCTCTCTCTCTCTCTCTCTCTCTCTTTCTCTCTCTCTCTCTCTCTCTCTCTCTCTCGTCTCATATCCGCAACAAATACCAATTTGTTGCGGATATGAGACGAGAGAGCGAGACCCCCGTAGGGGACGGGCGGCTTCGCCGCCCCAAATTTTCGACGACTGTGATGCGCAGGCGGTCATATGGGTTTCCACTGGGTTAAGATTCAAGACATTATCAACAACTATGTTCTGTGATTTGAAATAGTAACATTTTACAAGATCAAGCCACACAAAATTGTTTGAACAACTTCCTTTGACCAGGAAGGAAATATCACTGACAGAAAGTGATTCTGGATCTCCAACGCTTGTGCCAGTCGCGAAAGTATCTACCAGATAATTGACAACCTGCATAATGTTTTTATGTAAAACATTACCAGAAAGACGCCAAAAAAGGCACTATAATTGTTTATAATTATGTAAATATAACAGGTTTGTGATAGCAGTGTCATGTGACTCAATAGTTAAAGGAGCAAAGAAGCAAAAGGCAGAAACCCAAAGCCTAGTTCTCCAAAGTGATTATAACTCTTCTCCAAAGTGTCATTGAAAGAACTTGCCCACATTGAAAGAAAGAAAATATGACTAAACCGTTTTTATCATCCAAACCACAGTGTGAATTTCAGTTTGAAATTAATAAAATATTGTAACCTTTTATTCTTGAACATAATTATATAGAACTTAACCATGAGTTGTGACAGTTATATATGATGTCAACAAGGACAGAATCAAGTTTACATGGACAACATGACTATTCATTCCAGGAGGAATTTCTGTCAGAATGGCCCCTCCACAAAAGTGGTTCCAGAAATATCCTTAACTGTGAGCATTAAACTTATGTTATGAAAACAACAATTGGACAATAAGAAATAAACAAGATATTTACAAAACCTAAAATAAAGAACCAGATAACTTCAGGAATGTAAACATGGAAGATGATTTGGATATATAATTGCATATCAATTTTTCTCATATAGACTATGAGATACAACACCCAAAGTAAAAATAATTCAGTGCTCAATCTCCATAAATGACACAAAGTGGCACCAGAACTACAAATGCATTCATATTAATAAGGTAACTTATAAATTCTCAACTGTGCCTCATTGGAATGCTTCCCTTTTTCGTCTCCATTTTTGTTCCATGTAATTAATATAAATTACATATAAATCATCCAGAAAGGTGCATATCCAACTGAAGAGTATATAAAAGATAAACTTAGAACAGACCTTTGATTTTGTAGGGAGCATATCACATGTGAACAACACAAATGGGTTTAGTGGAATCTTGTATAGAGCTCTGAACATCACCATTAAGGTAATATTATGTACAAAGGTGAGAGAGCAAGAAAAGAGTTTATTTACACAGGACATTTATATTCAACGGAAAAGATAAAAATACCAGCTGAGCAAATCCATTCTTAATGATGCACTGCTTGTTCGTTCATTTAAAGACAAAAATACTTCATTTAAATTTTTCATTTCAAAATTTGAAGATAAATACCTTTTAGTTTCACGAACACCTTACAAGTTTGTTCCAAATATTAATAAATCATCGACATACAAACAAATGATTACTCTATATTTTTCTATAAATTTGGAGTAAACACATTTATCTGCATCATTATGATCAAATCCATTTGACAATATTACTGAGTCAAATTTTTCATGCCACTGCTTAGGTGCTTGTTTTAAGCCATATAACGACTTAATTAATTTACACACTTTCTTTTCATTTCCTAGAAGTACATAGCCTTCAGGTTGCTCCATATAAACTTCTTCATTAAGTTCACCATTCAAAAAGATTGTTTTAACATCCATTTGATGTACATGCAACTTATAAATAGATGTTGATGCAAATAGAACTCGTATATAAGTTATCCTAGCCACAAGTGCGTAAGTGTCAAAATAATTTGGGCCTTCTTGTTGTTTAAAACCTTTAACAACTAGTCTTTCTTTCAAGTTTTGTATTGTACAATCAATACTATATATTTTTTTGAATATCCACTTGCACCCTATTGATTTTGATCCTGATGGTAAATCTACCAAGATCCAAGTATTGTTTAACAATATTGAGTGTATTTCATCATCAATTGCTTCTTTCCAAAATGTTGAATTTCTAGAAGTCATTGCTTCTTTATATGTTTGAGGATCTTCTTCAACATTCAATATTATAGGAATTTTATTAATTACATCCTTCCTATTTCCTTCAACTAGAAAGACTATTGATTGTGAGGAAATAAAATCAGGATCTAAATTCTTTTGCTTTCTTGTTCTTTGACTTTTCCTCACTTCTATAGTATCATTATCACAATGACGTTTAAGATTATTGTCATTTGATATTTTCTCAACTAAGATTTGTGAGTCTAATTGTCTCTCTTCTGGACTAAAATTTGACTCGATACTAAATTTATTTTCAATAAACTCTACATCTCTAATTTCAATTATCATATTAGATATCGAGTATAAGATTCTATATGCTTTAGAATTTTGAGCGTAACCCACAAAAATTCCTTTCATTGCCCTTGGTCATAACTTAGTTCTCTTTTGATCAGGAACTCTATAAAAAACGAGGCATTCCCCACACTTTAAAGTAACCAATATTTGGTTTTCTTCCTTTCCATACTTCATAGAGAGATATATTTGTTTTTCTAAAGGAGATCCTATTATGTATGTGACATGCAGTTAGTAATGCTTCACCCCATAGATTGTATGAAGATTTTGCATTTAAAATCATGGAATTAACGATATCTACTAAAGTGCATTTTTTTCTCTCTGCTAATCCATTTTGTTGTGGGGTATAGAGTGTTGAACATTGGTTTACAATGCCATGATTTTCACAAAATAAATCAAATTTAGTAAAAAAATATTCTCCACCCCTATCACTACGAAGAAATTTAATTTTCTTTTGCAAATTCTCAACTTCAGATTTATAACGTTTAAACATTTCAAATGCTTCATCTTTATGCCTCAACAAATATACATAAGTATATCTAGAACAATCATCAATAAAAGTTATGAAATATCTTTTTCCACATCTTGTAAGAATGATATTTAATTCACAAATATCAGAATGTATCAATTCTAAGACTTGTGTATTTCTTTCTACTGCATTAAAATGTTTCTTCGTAATTTTTGATTGAATGCATATTTCACATTTATTCTTAAATCCCTTAGCGCTAAGAGATATATAATTATGTGCATGCACATGTCAAAGATATTTATAATTTAAATGTGCCAATATTATAATATTCTTTTCCCACAAATACATCATTTTTAAGCAAGATAAACTTATCATATTCAAGAATGATCTTGAGCCTTTTTTACAAAGTAAACTAGCAGACACCAAGTTTTTCCTCAATCTAGAACATGAAGAACATTCACTAATGTCAATTTCTTTCCATATATGAAATTCAGTTCCACCATTCCTTGTCCACGAACTTTTGTTGAATCATTGTTTCCTATAAAGACTTCTCTATTGGCAACATCTTCATAAGTTTTAAATTGCTCACGATCTTTACAAACATGGACAATAGCACCTGAATCAAGCCACCAATCATTATGTTTGATAGATGATGCCATATTGACTTCGGTAATCACACCAATTTGAATTTTCTCAATTCCTTTAGTGACCATTGCAACCAAGTCCTTTTCTTCAATGATATTAGCTTTGGACACAGAAACCTCCTTGGAATTGTTACTTTTCTTTAACAGTCTGCATTCTTTGATGTAGTGCCCCCTTTTGTGACAATGGTAGCACATTCTTTTCTTTTTCAAATCTTGCTTATCTTCCACATTTGGAAAAAACTTTCTCTCGCCTTTCCATGCATATTTTTTCTCAACTTAAGTTGAAGGCAACTTAGATATAATTGCCCCAACTTGTAATGTTTCAAGAATTTTAACTTTCAGGTCACTAAGCTTGTTAACTAGGACTTGTAATTCATAAACTTGATCCAAGATGAGAATGTTGTCAAACATTTTAAATTCAAAATATTTCATCATAAGAAATTTGTCGGTACCTTGTCGCTCGGTGTTGTATTCGTCCTTCAGAGCCTTCCAAATTTCAGTAGGAGACTTGATTGTCATGTAGAGATCATAGAGACGATGGTAAAAGGTGTTCAAAATATGTCCTCTACACGAGAACTCATCATCTTCTCTCTTTTTCTTTTGCTCCTCCACTTTTGCTGTTTCTTCTTGGCTTGCATCATCGGCTAGTTCTGCTATTGGCTCCAACTCCGGATTCAGGACATAAGCGACGTTCGACACGGTGAGTAGGAACATTATTTTGTCCTTCCATCGATTAAAGTTGATGCCGTCAAAACGATCCAACTTCATGAACTCTTGATTCATCACTTTGAACACAACATTTGCTTTCGTTGCCATCTTCGAAATAACTCTCTAAAATTGTTGGAAATAATAAAGGGAAGATGGAACAAAGGAAGACTTCGAGGCACGATGAATCACTATCTTTATAGAGTTATTTGCCCCCACAAAAAGTTGCTATTGGGTTTCGGCAACAACACTCCCAGGATATAATGAAGTCACTAGAGTCTGTCAACTAGCAATGTTGGAGAACTCTCTATCCCTTATTCTTACAAATTTGCAACTCTTTTCATTGAACAAATCAACTTTGGGGCTTGTTATTTATATATGACAAATGGGTGCAACCTTACATGAAAAGATGAAAGAACACATCTTTTCATTTGCATCTATTTATGAAATAGTGCAAAGTTGTCTTTCATACACAACTAACTTCAATAAGCACCTTTCTACAGTCCACATTAAAATTAATTTGAAATTTGAAATCTACAAATTTCAACACGCTAATCCTGTTAGGAGCACTTAGATTTGCCTACAGAAAATAAAATGTACGATTTACACAGAAACAGACTTCTGACCATTTCAAATCACTAAATTCTGGTTGTTAATTAATGCATTCCAATTGGAAGTGGCATAATACCATTATTCGTTCACGCATATAGCAGAAGAACATCCTAACAAGTCAGAAATAAAATGTAGGATGTTTGGAAAATTATGAAACTCAACTGTAAATAAACACAAGCAGGATTTCAACACAGAAGTAAAATTATTGAGTTACTATTTACCTAAAATGGATTATTCTTGTTTATATAGCATTTAGGTGAGACAAAAAACACAAAACAAGAACAAGTAGATATAAATACATATAAGTTGCTGCTTATCTCGAAGATCTAGGTCGTCAATCAATGTTCCACCCTCCGCTTCACTTTATGTCTGCATATTATATGTCATGGTCAGGATGATATCAAGATCAAAAGATTTTAACGTTGGACCTACAGTTTTATTCTAAAGTTTCATGTGTTCTTTCTCCTTTCTATCTTTCAAAAGCAAATTGGATCAGCCACTTTGATTTGATGCCCAACCGTACATCATCTAGCTCACTTTAATTTTACCGTCTTTAATTGTGAACAATTGTGATCAAGCTCACCAAGCCACATTCTCTAGAGCCTTTAAATTTTCTACCTATTCTTTCATCAGCTTCGTAAAGGGTCACTCTCAATCCACTTTTTTAGGTCTGTATGCAGCAACAAGCTCATTGGATATGATTTGTTAATTTGCAGTTAACGAAATAAAAAGTATGACGAGAGAATACCATGACAGACATATATTTACTCAATTCGAAAGAACCACCGCATGGATATTCCTAAAGTTGACTTTCCAGCATATATCATCCAACATAATAACTTAAGATCAAATACATGGAAAGTTACTAGATTTCCAAACCATATAAGTGTGTATCAATATCTTATTATACTAATTAACAAAACACTGACGAGTAATGTTTCGTCAATGATGACTCAAATTTCTGATAAGGTACCGAAAGAGGCCGTTGAAGCTGGAAAACATGATTTCAGACAACTAGATTTTAAATGATAAACGTTGTCAATGATTAGGAGTTAAGAATATCTGCATTCATCCAGGATGCTTTACGCATAGTTCCAAGTCAAAAATAAAATACTAACTAAGGATCATAAAGCATGTTCCTGTTCTTAGTCAACAGACTCAACACTAGAAAAGGTCTCAAGACTTTACATGTAAAATACAGAGGCAAACATGTGAACTACAAAGAAAACATTGTAGAAATCACAGGATCAAGATAGAAGAGCACTGAGACATTTTTAGCGATTTAAGATAATTGACTGATAATGATGGATAGATAAAAAGATCAATTTGCAGAACATACACCAATGAAATTATAAGATGTTTACCTGACTCCACCACCAACAACTGCCAATGACATTACTGATCCTGAGAAATAAAATGGTGAGCTGCCCCTTAGGATAACTAACTCTGAAACATCTTTCAGTATAGAATATTTTCCATTAATTATTTTGTTCAGTTTAAAACTATTATTTCAAACCAAGCCTTTAAAAGCTAATATTCTATTTAATTAATTTATCAAATATATATATAATAAATATTTTGTTTAATATTCAATAGTTAATATTTCATTTATAATTTTTTTTATTTGCTTAATTAAAATTCATATTTTGAAGATTAGCAAGTTTTCATATTTACTTCTGTAATTGTTTGTGATACTTATTATACATTTTTGTGACAATTAGAAAACCTATTAGCAAAAATGACGCACAAATTCGTTGCTTCTGAGCTGGTCAAGATGGAGTGTCTTGATGGCCAAACTATGAAATATGGAGCCGCAAAATTGAATATGGACTTATGTATGACAATCTAGAATCTTTAATTGACTCTGATGCTCTGGAATTGCCTGAAAATGTAACAGATGAGTAGACGACTGTATTTGAGTAGTGGAAGGTTAAAGATAGAAGGACTAGATCTTTCATATTAATACATATAGAAGATGATCTTATTAGGATCTTCGAGACTCATGAGAATGCACACAATCTATGGACGGCTATCAAAGAAAAGTACGATTCAAAGAAAGAATCGAACGTACAATTGCTCTTACATAAGTATAATACTTGTAAAATGAAAGAGGGTGATAATGTCATAGATCATATAAATAAAATAATTGTTATGACTAAGTATTTAGCCACTGCAATAACTACTCTACCAGATCCTCTACAAGCGTCAGCTATTCTCAACAGCTTGCCGCACTCGTCACAACTTTGTGACTTAATGGGACAATTAAGTCAATGATAGATCTTCCAGCACAATTGGCCATAAAGCAGGACATGGTCAGAAGTAGAAAGAAGGCCAAAATGTTCAAAGTCGAAGAAACAAAAGAAGAGGTTCATGCGGTGCACCACCGAAAGAACCTTGATCCTAACAAGAAGTGATTCAAGGGGCCAAAAGGGAAACCTCCTCGCGGAACCTGTTTTGCTTTTGGGAAGTATGTTCATTCAAGGTTGTTCCACATTGAAGAAGCCAAGCTAGAGTAGGGCCCAACAGAATTAGAACAAGGGTTTGCAGAAGAAATGACCCAATAAACCTGAATTTGCTGGGGTCATCGAGTGCAATGTTGCAATGATGGAGATAGGTGGATGGTGGATCGACTCTGGAGCGACCCGCCATATTGCGAAGACCAAGGATGGGTTGGTTGAATTCAAAGAGCATAAGAAATGGGAACAAAGGATCTATATGGGGAACAACACCTATTTAGATGTCGAAGGATGTTAGTAAATGACTAAATGTGGTCATAAGATCTGAGCGTGATCACTGTTTGGATGGATTTGAACGTGGATGCAAGTTATAGAGAGCACCTCGGCGGACAACTGGTGCAGTGGTTGTTTCGACAGCTAAGGCGAGATCCACGAGATTCGTTAGTGAGCGTTTATGGACGACGTCAACGGCGTGGTTACAAGGGCGCGACAGGGCGGACTCCGTCGATTTCCTAAGTGCCTATAAATTGGGCTCCGGATCAAAGCTCTAGGACCATGGGTTGGTAGCCCCGAAACTTTTTAACTCATTTTGCAGGTTTATTTCATTGGTAGCAGAGCTAGCACGACGCCCTCGACCGACCTTCTTTCTTCTTCAGCGATCCCTTCGTCCTTTATTTTCTGTAATTTGCTACTAGTTGTTTGCTTATAGTCGAGCAAGCAGGAGACATCCCTTCACCGGTTTCTTCCTTTTTCCTCGAAGGTCTCTGCTCATCATCACCCCTGATCCGTGCGTCGTCGAGCACCATCGCCCTGCTACACCCATCCCCTATTTTTTTCGTCAAACAGGTACGCCTTCTGTCAGAAGAAGAAGATGTACAATAATTTTACTATAGCACTTTAATCCTGACCATCCATCTGACATCCATTTGATCTGGCCCGTGAATTCATTTTAAGTTGTTTACTCTGATCAGTAGTCTATTGGTTAAATCCTGACCATTGATTTTGTTTTAACTGTTTTAATAATCTCTACACGTTTTGTTGAAGAATTTTATTTTTGAATGCACATTTAACATTTTAAGTTGACCAAAACTTTTTTTGTTATTTTTAGGTTTGAAGATAGTAAATTTTATTTCATTGGATACACTGTTTCGTGATTTATTTTATTTATTTGAGCATTCAGAATAATTATTATTGTTGTTTCATATTAAACAATAATAATTTTTGAAAGGGTTTATTTTCTAAATTAATATATTGATTAGTGATTTGTTAACTAATCTGCAAGATTCTTCTGATTAATTATTGTTTTATAAATTGCTGTTATAATATAATCTTGTTTATTGGTCCTAAAAATCACTTTATATGGATTACTTCCATATATTGTAAATTTTTAATTTGATATGCTATCATCGTGATTAATGAGCATCTTATTTAAGAATATTATTTTATATTTGTTATTTCATAAATATTTCCACGTTTCGAAATTATTTCCTGTTAATCTGTGATATCATTAATTCGTAAGATCAATTTGTTGGGAAATATAGGCTGGATCTGGGGAAACAACATAATGATAGTTCATGATGTGTTGTATACACCAGGAATCCGACAAAACCTCATATTTGTACCTGCTCTTCTAAAGAAGGGACTTGAAGTCCACTTCTATAAAGACTGTGCGACCATATGAAAGAAATGATAAAGTCATGACTAATGGAAAGTTTATTCCTGAACATGACTTATTATGTCCGAATGTCATCAATGAATCAATGAAAATCATTTCTCAGTATTCTGTGTTATGCATGTGATTATGATCTATGACATAATAGATTAGGACACCCAAAAAATTTCAAGATGGAACAAATAATCAAAATGAACTTGGTACCTAACATAACATGTGCAAGGATATTATCCTGTGAGTATTGTTTGACCAGAAAAATGACTCGGAAGGAATTTCTGAAGGGAATAAGGTCAAAAGGATTGTTAGAATTAGTTCGTTCTGATATTTGTGGCCCTAAGAGTGTCAGTACACATAGAAGTAAAGAATATTTTATCATATTAATTGATGATTACTCAAGATTTACTTATATCTATCTCTTGGAAAGGAAAGTCGAAGCTTTTGACATGTTTAAGAGATATAAGACAAAAGTGGAAAAGAAATTGAGTAGACCAATTAAGTGCCTAATGACTAATATAGGAGGATAATACACCTCCCGAGAATTTGTGAGTTACTGCATTTAAGAAGGGATAAATAGACAAATTACTATGTCTTATACGCCACAACAGAATGGTGTGGCAAAAAGAAAGAATAGAACATTGTTGAATGCCGTAAGATATATGTTGTCCCATTTCGGTCTCCCAAACGAATTTTGTGGTGAAGCAATCTTGACTGTGAATTACATACAGAATAGAATTTCCATCAAGTATGTTAAAACAACGTCATTCGAAAATCTGGAATGGTGGAAAACCCGAGTTAGGACATCTCCGGAAATGGGGGTGTAGAGCGCATGTATTGGTTTCAAGTCAGCTAAGAGACAAACTAGACTTTATGATGATAATATGCAGATTTACCGGGTACAATGAAACGTCCAAAGAGTATAGGTTCTTCCACGATGAAAAAGGTCTTATAGAGAGTCGAGATGCAACTTTCCTTGAGAATGAAAGGAAAGAACTGCATGATGAAGATGGCATTGAACCTCTGACTATTATTGGTGATAGTCACAACTCTGAAGAAGGTGGATTGGGCAGGAGTCCAGGTGTGGAAGATAGATCTATACAGGATAATAAAATACCTTTGAAGGATGTGGAGGAACTCATTATTTCCACGAGTATAACCGACATCGATAGGCCCCGGACGACACCCGCACACTTGGATGACTATGTTCTGTACGAGTGTCAGACTTCGTGTTACTTCGTCGATTGTACATATCCTATTACGTATAAAGAAACGATGACTTCACCTGAGTCATAATCATGAATGACCGTCATGAAAGATGAAATGGACTCAATTAATCTGAACAGAGTATGAACACTATGTGATTTGCCGATAAGCAAATAATCCATAGGGTGTTAATGAATTTTCAAGCGAAAGTATCAATCGGATGGTACACTTGATAAGCACAAAGCAAGATTAGTTTCCAAGGGTTATACTCAACAATGCGGTATAGACTTTTAGGAAACCTATTCTCCGATGCTACATTTGTGTCGATTAGGACGATCTTAGCGATAATTGCATATATGAATTTGGAGTTATTCCAAATGGATGTCAAGACTACTTTTCTCAATGGAGAATTGAGTGAAGACATATATATGCGACATCTTGAAGATTTTGATATATCAGGTTAGAAGAATAAGGTGTATAAATTGAGAAAGTAACTTTATGGATATAAACAATCGTCTCGTCAATAGTACTTGAAGTTCTATAGGACGATATTTCAATTTGGATTTGAATCAAACAAATTGGATCATTGTGTGTACATTAAAAATAGTGGGAGCAGTTTTGTGATATTAGCACTATATGTGGATGATATCCTGTTCGCTGGTAATGATGTCATAATGCTTGACGAAGTGAAAACAAAGTTGAACAAGAAATTTGAAATGAAACACATGGGAGAAGCATCCTATGTTCTTGGGATTCAAATTATACGGGACAAAAGCTCAAGGACATTGAGCTTAAATCAGGAATAATATATAAATAAGATACTAAAGAGGTTTTGGATGCAGAATTGCAGTCCGACACCTACACCACTTGTGATTGGGAAAATGCTTAGTAAAAGTTAGTATCGCAATATAGGGCAGGAACCCTTAGAGGAAACCTATGCATAAGCGGTGGGTAGCTTGATATATGTGATGCTCTATACGAGACTTGATTTGGCTTTTTGTTGTAAGCTAGTAAGTATATTTCAAAGAAATATCAAAAATACTCACTAGGAGGTAATAAAGAGGATACTTCAATATCTGAAAGGTACCGTACATTTGAGATTGACATATCAAATGGATACACTTGAAGCTGTAGGTTATTCAGATGCAGATTTCAATGCGGATATAGATAATCCACATCAGGTCACTTATTTATGTTGGGTAGAGTAGTCGTTTATAGGGGTAGCAAAACCGAGTATGTGTGGCCAGACACACACATGAGACTGACTATATTGATTGCAATATAGCAGTCATTCATGGAGTCTAGCTCAGACATTTTCTTTTAGAATTGAGGCTCGGTTTAGTCAAAAGACCGATTTAGATGTATTGTGACAATCAGACTGTGATAAGCTTGATTGACAATGGAGTCAATATTTTAAAAGGTAAACATATTGAGATAGAGTATCATTATATTCAGGATAGCGAAAAAAAGTGACAATAACCTATATGCCTACAAGTGATATGTTGATTGATTCTATTACAAAGAGAACTCCATGTGGTATATTCATCAAATATGTTGGTTTGATGAAACTCAGAAATAATTGAGTCAGTGTGAAGATTCAAAGAAAAATGAACTTCAATATAATATTTCTAGTTAATATTATACGGACACTTGGAGTATTAAGTTTATGCTCGCACTACACGGAAAGTGGGAGTAACGAAAGTACATGATCATATCGGTCAAGTGGGAGATGTTGGAATGTGACCATTATGGTTATTACGGCGATGACTGTTGGAGTCATTAATAAGTCATTATGGTCATGACCATCAATGGATGGTAAATGGTATGGATGGAGGTGGATTGTGATGGTGGTGTGCGCTGAGCTATTGATCCATCGGTTCGGAGCCTCGGAATTGCAAATCATATTTTTTTCTTTCATAAACAAGTCAAAATATATTCAGTTATTAACAATGTCAACGTGGCAAAGGAAAATAACAAGACAAGGGTTTTCAGCAATTCCTTAACAAACCACAATACACCCTATTAAAATGCAGCTCAAAATTCCTTCTTTTGTGAACCAATTCTGAATTAGGTGCCGCAAGATAATGTTGCTTTTTTTATTTCCTCAGCAATAACCGCACATAAGAGAGGAGACAACAATACATTTATACTAGGGTTTAAAGGGTAGATATGGTATAAAATAAATTATTAGATTACCACTTGGGTGATAATCTAGATGGACACCCCCCTCAGATAATTTGAATTACCAATTCTTAGGCAATCCACATTGACAGATAATTCACATTGCCAATAATATATTACAAGTAAACGAGGTAATGCAGTGGGCCCAGGTAATTTTAAATCATATTACCAGGTAATCTCCAAAGATGACCAGAAGAGAAACGCCCTCTTAGAGTAACGAGACTGGATATATATATCCATGGCAAAACCGCGCAATTACGGAACAAAAGGTGGACATTTGTCCATAAAGTTCCAAGTTCATTCGGCCCTTACTACTAATCCTAGCATTTCCCCTTTTCTCTGCAGCCTAAGTTCTTCAAACCTTTGCTCGATTCAAAAGTTAGAGGTTGTTCATCAGATTGCCACAAAAAAAGAATGGCAAAGCGATGAGCTATGCAATAAAAAGAATCGAGATTGGAAAGAGACTTCATAAGAGAAGCGAAAAAAAGTAGTAAGAGAAATCGAGTACCAGCGGGTGAACGGAGACGAAGACGCCATGACCAACTCCAAATTCTTCCTTCTGGAGTTCCAACGGCTCCGGAATATAAACTTATGAGGCCAAATCCACTTGAAATGATGTGCTATTAATTGGGCTGAACTATTTGTGTGGCCTGTTTAAGGCTAATGTGGATGTACTTGATAATTTATATTTGGGCCTGGCCCATGTAAACAATTTTAGGAACGTCAAGCTTTTATGTATTTAATTATAAAAAAAATGATTTCAAAAATAAATTTGGAAGTGTAGTGAAATTATATTATAAATTTAATTCCACTGACATCATTCTTTCAGTTTTATGATATATTCATTTGATTTTATTTTTAAAAAATACTCATGTACGATGTCACGTAGGAAAAAAAAACAAGAGGAGGAATTATGATTCATAATGAAATCAAACAATAAAGAGTGAGAGAGAATAACATGAATTGCATCTTTATAACAATTCAAAGATAACATGATGATAAAAGTTAGAGGTGCTATGTGCATTTTACTTAAAAGGGTGCATTAATAAGAAAAAATAACAATTCGAACAAAATGTGCAATATTTTTCTCAAGGATGAATTTTTTAAATTAAGAATGTATTACTTGATTAGAAATGGAATATTTCATCACCCATATAAAAACATCACACACTCATTTTGGACCTCCAATTCTTACTCTCAATCTTGCTTTCTCATTGTCTCCTTATCTCAACAAACAATAATTTGAACACATGCTACATTTTTATCAAAGTGGCCGAGATTATTAGTAAAGAAATATTCTCAATTTCCAAATTGTATCTTAAAAACAAATCTTTTGCATAAAAAAATGAGCGATGAGTTTTTTTTTTTTGAAGTTTAGAATGGTTTTGAAGTTGTTCACACATATAAATCAAGGAATACAACCTTTCTATTTCAACTAATCCCCACCACCTCACGAGTCACAACACTCCAACACAGAGCCATGTGGTTTGGAGTTGTAAAATGTGTGGATCCATGTGGAACTAAGAAAAAGGAAGCTACTTATAAAGTATAAGTAAAATAATTTCTCACTGAAAAAAAAAATAAAAATAAAAACTACAAGTAAAATATTATTCGTATAAGATGTTTATTTATACAAACAAAAAGGAAGCTTGGGTAAGTCCAAAATAGTTGCACAATTTTGGCATCTCAACAAGCATCCAACCGCATACACTTTTTTTTTTTTTGCAGAAGGGAATCCACACATTAGCCATGCATAATTGAAGTGAGCAAAGTCATGCATGCAGGCCACAGCATATTTCCTTTCAATTTAAGGACAAAAGGCCACACACCACCTACTACTTTTAATTTAAGGACAACTCTCTCTCTCTCTCTCTCTCTCTCTCTCATATACGCGTTTACGAGCCGAGAACATGAAGCTTGGATCTCTCCCCACGCCGTGCAATAAGACATTCTTGAATAAAATATATGGAATAAGTAGTTTGGATCTCTTCTCAAGGTTTAAACTCTAAATCTTAAAATAATAATTAAAACTCACTAATTATTACGTCAATTAGATAATTTTATTTTTTTAACATTCATTTTATATATTAATTATATTTATTAGTATATATTAATATATTTTTTCTATATCAAAAAGTTGAGGGTGAAGTCGAGATCCCTCCCACACTATATGTGGATCCAACCTCTGAATAATTAGATCATGTTTAAAATTATGTATCTCACTTTTAATTTTTTGACATTTTCTTTACCTTTTATCAATTATCAATCTAAAAGATAAAATGATTATATAGAAGTAACATTAAAATTTGAGGTTTCATAATAAGAAGAATCTATCACAACTCTTTCTTGTTTCAATAATATGAAAAAAAAATATTGTGTTGGATGCGGTTTTAGGAATTAAACATTATGAATATTAGGATATGGAATTATTAATGAGGATGATGAGATGACATGACATTACATTGTGTGGCTTTTGTCCAATGATGATATCAAATGTCCATGTTACTACCAAATGTGGTCAAAGATGGTGGTGGTGGTGGGGAGTGCATGAGTTAGCTTCCATCATGGAATGCATCTTATCAGATGAAGCTCCAATTATGAAGCCCTTTTCAAGGTGTCCCTTTCTGACAGCCTACATGCATATGTATCGCAATTTTTAGTAAAGATTCAGTCAACATGCAATTAAATTTTGCATTAATTTTTCTTTTTTGCTTTTAAGTTGTCGATCAGGTTCATAATAATTTTATCGAAATTCAAATTACAAGTTAAAACTTGATTTGTTCATTTAATACTGAATTAGTTATATGGACTATTGTTGCTACACTTTTAAGTGGCTGCTAACGCATTTGACTGTTCAAATTAACTTTCAAATAGTTACTAACAAACTAGCTTTATATTTATGTTTATTTTTCTCTTTATTTGACTATGAAATGTCAGTAGTCTGAGCTAACTATCATTGAAAAAAAAATAGTAATTTTGAGTTCGAATTTAAAAATATTATTTTGATTAAAATTTATTTTTATCACACACATTTGAACATCAAATTTACCAAATATAAGTAAATCTGAATTTTAAATATAACCAAAACAATACTATTAATTTGATTATATACCAAAGTTAATTAAAGGGTCATTTTTTTCTTTCACATAAATTTAAGTAATTTGTGTGTCTGCTTGAACAATTTTTTTCGGTTGTCACCCCAGTGTTCGAAAAGCGACGCTAGCGGCGCTAATTGATATGTGCACTTGCCACAAGTTGGAGTCTCGATCCACTATCGAGTCCGACTAATCTGGTGTCGCTCCACGTCGTGTGCTTGGCTATGACAGGTGAGACTCCCAACAGAAATTATTTTACATTCAAAAGAACTCGAACTCGAGACCTGCTTAAGCGGTGAGGAGCCGCTTACCATTCCACCTCAACCCCATTGGTTGCTTGAACAAAATTTAAATTGTGAAGTTAAAAGTTGTTTTTCCTAAGAAAAATGAATAAATTTATTCAAATCTAAAAGCACAATAAACTTACTCAAATCATTGTCATCCTGCATTCCTGGTAAAAAGATGTGAGTTTTTTAAAATAATAATTAATTCATTTCTTTATTATTATAATTTTGAATTATCGAGAAAATAAAAAAAAGCTAATTACAAACTACTCTTGTTAACGGCTAAATTATTTTATCCTTCTCTGTTCCATTGATATCGACCTCTCCTTTGTGGCATTAGTCTTCAGCAAAAAAATCCAGACATAGAAGAAGAGAAAATAAGACTTCTTTTTCATCATACAATTCCTACTCGCAGTCCATTAATTTTGTTGTACCAGGATTGTTCCTGTGCTGTGTGTGGTCTCCGCTCTCTCCCCTCGTCACCGTGTCAGGTTGGTCTTCCTCTCCTCTCAGGCAACGCCATTAATGTCGCAGAGATGGATGCCGCGCGGCCATGGGAAGCTCCCACCAAATCTGCCCCTCCTTTTAATGCCTGAATGCTGAGGACTCCATAAATCCCAAGAGATTGGTCCTAGTAAAAAAAAAGAGTGCATCTTGGTAAAAGAGATCTGGAATTTGTTGGGGTTTTCGTGTCCGGCGGCCCTGCCGCTTTAAGTAGTTCCATGTTCCTCTCCGACACGGTCATAAAGTTGCTGTTTTGCTGTAAAAGATCTCTTCTTGGAGGTATCATCAGCATTTGTAGATTTAGATCACAAGCTTGCTTCTTGGTGGAGAATTGAGGCTCTCGGGAGCAGTTCAGAGCAAGACAGGGGCCGCAGCTGTTCCAGACCTAACTGTAAGTGGTAATTTCTCTACCATTATGTTTTCCTGGTTTTGTTCAGAAACTTAAATTGTACCATTTCAGTTCCTTTTAAGAGCATCTAACGATGAAGCATTGTGTTTTTTTTTTTAAATTGTAGTCCTGGAGCATTTTTAGCATGCTGAAAAGTACCCACACCCAACAATTCCTTGTTCACAAACAGAAGGAATCTTACAAGGAAAACAAATAGATTTCATTGTTCACGATCCATTGTTTTTTCTTCTAGTAATGGCACGCCTTATTGCGTTGTTAGCAGCAATTTTTGCTTGTTCACTCTTGGTCCCTAGGACTGAGCAATTGGAGCCTACCAACACCCAAATGCTGCTGCAATTGAGGAAGCAGTTGGAGTACCCAAAGCAGCTTGATGCTTGGAACTACACGGCCGACTTGTGCTATGCAGCTCCTTCTCCCAATTTCAGTGTCATCTGTGAAGGGAATTCTGTTACCCAGCTCAAGATTGTGGGAGATATGCTTGCAAAACCCCCAGGGGGCTTCAATGGCTACTCGATCCCGAACAAAACCCTCTCTCCGGCCTTCTCAATGGATTCCTTTGTTACAACTCTGACGAGGTTGGCTAGCTTGAAAGTTGTCGTCTTAGTTTCTCTAGGGATGTGGGGTCCCCTTCCAGATAAGATCCACAGGTTGTATTCACTTGAAGTGCTTGATTTGAGCTCTAATTTTCTATATGGTTCTATTCCTCCTAAGATATCTGTTATGACAAGGCTTCAAACCTTTTCTCTGGATGGGAACTATTTCAATGACACTGTCCCTGATTGGTTTGCTTCATTGTCAAATCTTACAATTTTGAGTTTGCAAGAAAATCGTCTGAAGGGATCACTACCAGAATCAATTGGCCGAGTCAGAAATCTTTCTCAACTTGCTTTGTCAGGCAATGTCATTTCAGGGAAACTACCTAAGCTAAGTGACTTGAGTCACCTTGAATTGTTGGACTTAAGAGATAACAGAATAGATTCTGAACTGCCAGACATGCCTAATGGGCTTATCACAATCTTACTTAGCAACAACTCATTGACTGGTGAGATTCCGGAACAATTCAGGGAATTGAATCTACTGCAACACCTCGACTTATCATCCAACATGCTTGATGGAACTCCACCTGAAGCTTTATTTTCCTTGCGGAACATCAGTTATTTGAACCTTGCATCGAATATGCTCAGTGGGTCACTTTCTAGCAGTTTAGCATGCAGCAGCCAACTTGGGTTTGTTGATATATCCAGAAATAGGTTAACCGGTATATTGCCTTCTTGCTTGTTGTCCAAATCAAATAAGAGGGTTGTAAAATTCAATGACAATTGCTTGTCTCAGGATCAACAACATCAGCATGAAGCTAAGTACTGTGAGGTAAATCATATGGATGAAAAATCATCAAAGAGAAAAGGCAATGGATTGATGATTGCTGTCATTGGAGGAATTTCCGCGGTTGTACTATTTATTTTGGTAGTTTCTTTAGTCCTCTGCAGAAGAAAATGCCAGACAGCTGTAGAAGAAAATCATTTGTCACAAAAACAAAAGTCAGATAGTTCAGCTAAAGGGTTCTCATCTGGACTTCTTGCTAATGCCAGTAAACTCTTTTATCCTCAATCATTTTTTGCTCTATCAAATCCTACTAGTATGCCTAACATTAATGCAATACTACTTCATGCATGGAGATAAGAACAGAATGGTTGTTTCTATTATTTATGAATGCTATTTTCTTCATAGGTTTGATGGCCTTAATTAAAGTTTCAACTCATAGAAAAGAAACATGATTATTATGTTATTTATGCTCAAGATATAAGAGTTCAATTTCAATAAATTGTGTTTAACATATTATCTCCCAAAGAAATAAGAAATGAAAAGTGAATATCTCTCAAAGAAAGAACAAATCGTGTTTAACATACTATCTGCTTTTCAATTTATATGTTGTCATAGCCTAGTAATATCTTCTATTCTGCAGGGAATATTTCTGCAAAAATGAAGCTAGGAGCGGAAATGTTGCCTACATACAAGGTGTTCTCACTGGAAGAGTTAAAAGAAGCAACAAATAATTTTGAACCATCAGCTTATATAGGCGAGGGCTCAATAGGAAAGGTGTTATATACAGATCTCTTTTAAGCTTCAACAAGCAAGTAGCTAATATCTGACTTTTTATCCTGTGTTTTCCTCATTCCTCTGTCCATCATGCAAATTCACTAGTATTTTTTTTTTCATTTTCTGGAGACAAAATGTGAGGTTATTGGTGCACAGGTTCGATCTCAACCGACTGACAGTTTTACTAATAAATTCATGACTTGAAGTAAATCAGTGTTAAAATCTATACATAGTTTATTGTATCATTACTTCCAACTGTATCTACATTTTCATTGATTTAAGAGGACCTCATTAATCTGATGACTTTCTTCTTTCAGCTATACAAAGGGAGATTAGAAAATGGAGCCTTTATTGCTATCAGATGCTTGGCATTATTGAAGCAGCATTCAATTCGAAACCTGAAGCTTCGATTAGATTTGATTTCTAAACTTCGCCACCCACATTTGGTATGTCTTTTGGGTCACTGCATTGATAGTGACACAAATGACTCTGGTGTCAAGAGGGTATTCCTTATTTATGAATATGTTGCTAACGGAAACCTTCGTGCTCACCTTTCAGGTAAACTTGGAAGCTTCATAACATAGATACTTTTAACCTCTAAATAATCTTACTGATTAAAAATATATGTTTTTTGCTTCCTGGAATAAATCTTTGCAGAAAGCTGTCTAGAGAGACCGCTTAGGTGGTCAGATCGATTAGCAGTTTTAATAGGTATCTGTAAGGCGGTCAACTTTTTACATACCGGAACAATTCCTGGTTTCTTCAACAATCGACTGAAAACAAACAATATTTTGCTTAATGAACACCTGATAGCAAAAATAAGTGACTATGGATTATCTATCATCAGTGAAGAAATCTACAAACATCAGGTGTGTACTATGTTTGAAGAGATGAGTGCTTATACATTTTTTTTTGCAGTTACGAGTTCTTAAACATTTCTTTTCTGCAGTGAATGTACTTAGGATCCATCTTTTAATTAGTTGCATTTCTTCATGCAAAAATTACTTTGATATGCAGGAAAAGGCAGAAGGTCAAAAGCATGTCCAAAGCCAATCCCCAGAATTGTGAGTCATTGTCCTTATGAACATCTTTTTCTTTGTCTAGATATTTTGGATCAATTAGTTAATCAGAACTTAGGAAGGCATGCTACATTGCTTCAAATCCGTTTTGAAGCTCATGTTTGTAATGCCTCACCAGTTTAAAGCAAGTAATAGTTCTATACCACAATTTTTTCTCTAATCAATGATTCACCCTTTGTGTTTGATAATACACCTTTATACACTATTTTCATAACTTGGCTTAACTCATTGCAGTAGTTTGAGCATTGTGGATTGTGATAACCATGCTAACTATGAGCTTCTAATCTTCCTTTGTAGGGAAGTGAGAGATGTGGAAGATGATATTTATTCTTTCGGCTTAATCTTGCTTGAATCACTCGTTGGAACAGCATTACTTACTCGAGGTCAAGAGTATTGTAGAAATGAGCTGGTATGTTAAAACTTTTTTCACCGATGGTGATAAATACAATATTGTTACTTGGTCTAAACTGTGATGCATAGTTTTATAGTGCCAACCATTATCATTGGAATTTTAGCAGTTCTTGTCAGTTCCGTGAAAGAACATCTCTCAATTATATTTCGATCCTCTTGTTGCATCGTCTTATAGATTTTCCTGTTCTTTCAAACAGGCTATGTTGTACAACAATCAAGCAGATCAAAGAAGCATTCTTGATCCCATTGTACTCACTTCATCTTCACAGGAGTCTCTATCCATTCTAATCTCTATAACGAACAAATGCTTGTCTCAGGAATCTTCACGTCCCTCTATAGAAGATGTACTATGGAATCTTCAGTATGCTTCACAGGTTCAAGCAACAGCAGATAGAGATCAAAAATCAGATGTTGCTTCGCAAACATCATTCAGAGTTTAAAATGCACATATCATGGAAGATTGATTTCGAGTTCACTATGGTCCTTTCTTCAGGTTGCCATATATGATCAAAGAAAGTGTTGCACAACATATTATTCAGAAGAATCCTGGAGGATTACCCCGAAATGACCACATATGCGAAAAAAGGGCACTCATGTGCTCATGTATTTAGGTTGTGTAAATCTGATTACTCTCTGTGTGTCATATTATTCCCTCCTCCCCCTCCATTCATTTATTCATACCACAACAAGTGTCTTGGCTTTGTTTGACTGAGATGTTTGTGAATCATCTCAATCTGATTGCTGTCTTGTGCAGCTTAGAGAACCTTCCTTTTCATATCTCAAAGATAATATGAAGAAAATTCCTGGTTCACATGCAATATAGTTGACAAGACAAATGTGCCCTCACTGCCTGTTAATGTGGCTGTAACTTTGAAGCCAATTGTAATTTCTCAGTACATAAAAACACCCAAAGTGCTGTTTTCAAATGGCCACTTGCTTTTATGTATCATTCTATTATTCAACTGTCAATATCAGCTATTGCCATGATTTGGATTAGTAGAGTTGGTGCAGGGTAATGAACACACCAAGCTACAGTTTGCCTGTCCAGCTTGCCAACTTTTGGACAGGTTATTTTTCTCTGATATTGCTGAGAACTGCTGACCAATACAAAATTGCAATTGCTTCCTTCTTGTTGTATCTATCCCGTGGGCAAACATCACCAATGGCATCAATAAATTTGCCTTCACAAATCCAACACCCAGATTCAACAATGATCAAGATTCATGCCTGCTATAATATCTTATTATTATTATTATTTTTTTTTGGTACAATTTCTCATCTTTATGCTGACATGCTGCTGCTGCTGCTGACTGGCCTTAACACAAGCAAAACCAAGCTTCCATTCCCATCTTATGCTGGCATGCATTAGAAATCCATCCTAACGTTAGTTGCTTGGCCAAATGGACAGAATGCAATTTTATCAATTTGAGGTCTCCAGTTCAAACCTCTTTGGTTCCTCCTTTATCGGGTAGAGGTGGAGTGATAAGGAGTTTCTCCCCGCTTAAAGAGATCTCGAGTTCGAGTCTGTTGTATGCAATAATTTTCCATTGAGAACCGCATCCATCATAGCTAGGTGTCCGATTCGAGACGACACAAATTAATCGAATGCTAGTAGTCCCGGATATTATGGGACAACCCAAAAAAAGAAAAAAAAGAAATCCGTCCTAATCACTCACTTCCAATGAGATTTGGACATCTCAACTACATGTGTCAGCCTTTCAGGGCCGAGGGATACTCGCTCAAGGGAAAAAAAATGATACAAGATATGATGATATTATTATAGTATATCAAAAAGAAAGATGAAAATAATTATTCACCAAATTAAAAAAAAAGTTGATATAATTAAAAGTTAATATAGAAGAAAGAAATCCTCAGCCTACCTCTACCTACTGATGGAGACATAAAGGAAGATTTATTTTTTTATTATACTTTATTTATGAAAATAAGACTTTGGCTTTTGCATAAATGATTGAGCCTTCATAATTTTTCTAAATTAGTCATTCGTTTTTTTTTTACCCATTCGAAATCTTGAGTGTTCAGGATTACCATCATCTGACTAATCCAAAATTGAGGTAAAAAACAGAATAAAATTTTTTTGATCAAATTGGTGACTCTAGGGTTCGAAATCGGGATTGCTAACTTCCGGTCTCTCAACTCAGAACACACTTTTAGTACTCAAGTGTGTTAACTAAACTTAATTTAAAATAGTCATTTCTTATTATAGCTTCTATTAGGTGGAGTAGAGTTTTTTTTACTCACTCGGGACCTCCAACATTTAATACTATTAGCATCCGACTAATTTAATATTAAAATAAAGAGTAAAATATTATTTTTTTAATCAAATTAGTAACTTCGGAGTTCGAACTCGAGATTATTAGCTTTGAGTCTTTCAACTTGAGATAAATCTATGTTATCCAAGTGTGCCAATCAAACTTGATTCGATGCATCAGAGTTTAATTTAAAAATTAACAGCGAAAATAAGGAACGGACGGCAGAGATCAGAAGATCACGTCAGCAGCATGCAAGGAAGAATCTTATACTCTGTTCAAACGTGCGACTTGTTCATTTCATTTATATATATATATATAGGGTTTAATGGGGGTGTAAATCACAACTTGACTTATACATGTAAGTCACGTGATCCGACGATCCATATTAAATCTTATTTGTATAGGTGGTTAGTAGTCTCTTTACTATTTAAGGAAATAAATCTTTATTATTTTTTCTAATCATCATCAGAGAAATAAATTTTTATCCTTTTAATATGGATCGTCGGATCACGTGACTACATATATAAGTCAAGTTGTGATTTACATCCCCATTAAACCCTACATCAANCTCTCTCTCTCTCTCTCTCTCTCTCTCTCTCTCTGCATGTGGATAACTATTTTTATTGCATTTAAATAAGTTAGTCAATTATGTTCATGCTTGGACTTTGGCTAATTTAATACACCTTTTAATAGATTTTGGTGCTGTTATTACTTTACTCCTTTTGTCGGGTGCCGAGCCGCGGCGATCTCTTGCATCAGTTCTTCCGAGGGAATGCAAAAATGCAAGAGCAAATCAAACTCTTGTTCTCTTTCTCAAATTCTTACATCTCCGGGGAAGGTATTGAATCATCTCCCTTTTCTGGCCTTAGTTTTGCATCGGGTTTCTTGAGAAAAATGGGATCTTTTTGACAAAAAAAGAACGGATTTTTATATTTCTGGACGTCTTTTCTTCAGCAATTCGTAGTCCTATTCATGTTTGATATCATGTATTGAGAAGATTTGGATATTTTATGGGCGATTCATTGTTGCTCTTGGTCCTTCGACTGTAATCTGTTTCAGTTAAGTACATGAGAAGTGATGCAAGTGCAGCAGATGGATCAAGCAAAGTACCTTCGTTTTCAAGTGAATTTGGTTGCATCGTTCAAGTCATTTGTTTCGTCTGTTCAATTTTCGAGCTGCGGTGCAATGTGCACTGTATCTGAGCGTCTCATCATTGAACTTTTCGTCTGCAAACTTCTGATGAAGCTATCAAATTTCTTGATTACAGTGAAATCCCAGAGGTGACGTCGATTTCGATCTGAATCCGCCGAGGACGAAGCAGAAACGGACCTTTTGTTCGTCAAAGTTCAGTTCTTGCAGCCATGGTGTTGGGCCTGCGATCCAAGAACAAAAAAGGCGCCTCTTTTAACGTATCTTACGACGTCTACATCGAAGAAATCAAGCCATGGCCGCCGTCCCAGTCCCTGAAATCTCTGCGCTCTGTGGTGCTGCAATGGGAGAACGGAGACCGCAGCTCCGGTGCCACGAGCCCTGCGACTCCTTCCCTCGGATCAGGCGCCGCAGGGGAAGGGAGGATTGAGTTCAGAGAGAGCTTTAAGCTCGACGTCACCCTGTCGAAGGAAGGATCCAACAGGGACTCGTTTCAGAAGAACGTGCTCCAGTTCAACTTGTACGAGCCCCGGAAGGATAAGTCCAGAGGGCAGCATCTGGGAGGCGCGGCCATAGACTTGGCTGAGCATGGCGTCATCAGGGAAGCAGTGGCCATCGACGTTCCTGTGCAGACCAAGAAGAGCTTCAGGAACTCAGTGCCGCCGGTGCTCTACTTCAGGATTCAACCGTCTGATACGGGCGGCTCGAGCTCTTCGCCATCCCAAGAGGCCGAATCGAAGGAGGTGTTATCTGATGGGGACATAAAGGATTCAGCATCAACTTTACCGAATGAGAAGTTCCCTGAGGATGCTGAGATTGCTTCCTTTACTGATGATGATGATGATATCCATCTGCATTCACTGGTAGACAATCCACCTTCTGCTCCGGTGGCGAATGAGAATTCTTCTGGACATAGCAGTCCTTCTGTACAGGAAGAACAAAAGGTGCAATCTTTATCAATTTTCATGTTTCTTCGTTTCTTAAAGGGCACTTTGCATTCTTTTCTAGATCATAATTAACTAATTGACTGCACATGACTCTGAAATTGCTGCATAGAACGACTACTGAAATGACAGCAAGTAAGGAAAGCCAATTTATCATCTGGCTGATAATGCTTCTAAATGCATAATCTGTTACTGTGAAGTAGATGATACATTTGAAAAATCAACTTGATAATTACTGATGTAACTACGACTTGCTAGTTTTATGCTTGTAAGCTAAGACATTAGCATTCTTCTTTGACAGAATGTATCCGATTCTCGTAAGGAGAATGAAGCGACGGGTAATGCTGAATTGCCTCTGACTGTAAAAGAAAATTTAAAGCCAGAGAAAAGAGAGCTTGATGCTAATGATTTTGCCATCAATCAGAATGGATCACTGCCCGCAGCAGGTTTGAGTATCAATACTGGGAATTTAACCACTGGCAAAATAGACGACATGCATCGAAATGTAGAGGAATCAGCTATTGAGAAAGTCACAAACAAAATGGTAGATAGCCAAATCCCGGAGGAAATTGTACAGAAAAATGTGATCACAACCACCCACTTAAATGTGTTATCAGATACTGAAATTCAGGACATACCGTCCATGGATATAACACCTGAAGGTAGCCGAGATCAGTTAGAAGATGTTGTGAACAGTCCCAATATAGTGGTCTCAAAGACTGGGAAAATACTTAAAGCAAGAGAAATTCAACCAGTAATGAAAGCCAATGAGATTGGTCGTCAATATGTAGCCGATGGGCTCGAGAATTATTCTACTGCTCCAGCTGCTAATGCAGATTATAGTCCTGTAGTTCGAAAGAACAATTTGCCGGAAAGTAATTACAGCAAAGCTGATTTATCTGTGCCTAGCCGGAAATCTTTGAGTGAGAAGAGTACTAAAACTGGGAGGATGACGAGCATGAAGTTTTCTGTGCGATCATCACCACACTCGAAAAGAAACATCATGAATGGATCCAGTGATCAATCTGCTGAAGATGTCAAGGAAATCGACACCCAAGAAAATGCACATGATTGTGATACAAATTCTGGTACAGATGCAGGAATAGATGACAAGGAAAGCACGAGCTCAAGCTCAGGCATGGTAGAACAGGTTTCTAGAGTAGACAGAAGGAGCTTGTCTAGCAATAAAGTTCAAGAGTTGGAAGCAAGGGTCAAGTCACTTGAAGGAGAACTGAGAGAAGTTGCTGCCATGGAGATGGGTCTTTACTCCATAGCTGCAGAGCATGGGAGCTCAGCACACAAGGTCCATACTCCAGCTCGGCGACTTGCGAGGTTATATCGTCATGCTTCAAGACAATGGACATCAGAAAGGAGAGCAAACACTGCCAGAACTATAGTTTCTGGGCTAGCATTGGTTGCCAAAGCATGTGGAAATGACGTGCCGAGGCAAGTGAATATCCCTTCATTAGAACAAACATGTAGATCTTTTTAGTAGATTAAAAGATGCAAGTATTCAGTTACAACTATTCTCTAATCATGCTAAATACTGATGTCAAATTCTTTCTCCTGTTACATCTATTTCGTTGTGACCCGAAACCACGTATAATGACCTGAGGTATGATTCTTTTTCCTTTTATCGACAGATTGACCTTCTGGTTATCAAACACAATTGTCTTGAGAACTGTTGTATCACAAACTTTTAGCTATCCAGAGAATGTCAAGAATGCTGGATACTGGTCTGGAAATAATGGTTCAGGAAAGTTTAAGATCAAGTCTTCTCCATTAAAGTGGCCATCAATTTCCCTTAAGAATGAGAACTTCTTTGAAGGCTTTGATGATTGGAAAGATCCAGAGATATTACTACTTGCATTGCAGAAGATTGAGAGTTGGATATTCCATCGAATCATCGAGTCAATATGGTGGCAGGTCCTCTTTCTTCTCCTTGCACTGAGCTTGCTCTTGCTTCACATTTTTTTTAACTTTAAAGCTTCACATTAACATGCATACATGTAATTTATATTGCAGATTTTTACCCCATGCATGCACTATTGGTCTGGAAGATGTGATGGCAATCACGATACGCGCAGCAAGAAAAACTATGAAAGAACAGTAAGCAAGAACCAGAAAGGAGAGGAGAGTTCATCCATAGAAATTTGGAAGAAAGCATTTATGGATGCCTCTGAAAGGCTTTGCCCAGTCAGGGGAGGTGGACATGAATGTGGATGCTTGCGAATATTGGGTAGACTGGTAAGGAATAATAATCTCACCGCTAAACAAGATATGTATCTTGTCTGTTTTCAAGTATTCAAAAGGTACATGAATCTAAGAACTGCAGGATTAGAGTGCATATTTTTTGCAGCTAGTTGATGTTCCACTACTCCATTTTTCAGATGTCAATTCATGAATTTTTTGTTTGTTTCCTCCACCAGGTCATGGAACAATGCGTGGCAAGACTTGATGTGGCTATGTTTAATGCCATTCTACGTGAATCTGATGATGTAATTCCAACAGACCCCATTTCAGATCCAATCAGTGATTCAAAAGTTCTTCCAGTTAAGTATGGTCAACTAAGCTTTGGCACAGGTGCCCAGCTGAAAAGTTCTGTAAGTAAAACGTCCTTCCACAACTTTTAAGATTGTTCCCAGATTTGCTTTCAGATATTTAGGTAGAGGGATAACAATCATAAACTTGAATTCAATCTTCTCTGCTAGATTGGAACCTGGTCTAGATGTTTAAGTGACTTGTTCGGCATGGATGTGGATGAATCTGGTAGCAATTTGGATGAACCAGATGAAAACATGGCTACTGCTGCGGTGCCGAACTCCTTCCATCTTCTGAATTCACTGAGTGACTTACTGATGCTTCCAAAGGATATGCTTTTGGACAAGTCCATGAGGAAAGAGGTTTGTCCATTCACCCATAGCATTTGTTTACTACTCACATTACTATTGTAGCTCATGTTCATGTAATGAGAATTTGATACTTAATTTTCACCTGTGCTTCTCAAAGGTCTGTCCAGCATTCAGTTCATCAGTGATAAAGCAGATCCTCAACAGGTTCGTCACCGATGAGTTTAGTCCAGACCCAATTCCGACAAATGTGTTCGAAGCACTAGAGTCTGAGGTTAGTGATAAACAAATGTGTGAATCCTTCATTAACTATGCTGGTACCATTGTGTATCTTTCCTAGTGTCTCAACATATGGATTCTTTATGTTGTCCTATTATTTGACCATTAGCTTAGTTTCTTACTCTTTTCATATATATATTTAGCTTGTTTAATGTATCTATAAGAATGGTTTGATCAAGATAACCATCTTATATATTCTTAGACATACAACTTATTAGTGCCTTCACCAGGGAAGTGCGAAGAATGAGATGGATGAAATCAGAAGCATACCCTGCAATGTTTCTTCGAACTCTTATCGTGCACCTTCAGCTGCCTTAATCCAGAGCATTATCGGAGAAACCCCAACAATGTTACAACTACGACGGAGTGGTTCATCTTTGTTTCGTAAATGCCATACAAGTGACGACGAGCTCGATGATGTGGATGTACCTCTTTCGTCGATGTTCGTCGGCAAGACTATTACACCGAACGCAGAGGCCAAGAGTTATGGTAGTCCTATCAGATATCAGTTGCTCCGTGAGGTATGGAGAGATGATGAGTGGTCGTGAGACATGTTCATTTTATCTTTCATTTTTGTTGCATTTTTGTTCGTTCTTGCAAACTGGTAGGTGAGCTATGTGTTTCCGAAACATCTGAGTTTGGGAGTGCTGTGGGAGGGGTGCTTTGTTCAAAGCATAACTTGCTTTCTGCCAATGTTTGGTAATAATTTTGTACACTGCTTTGGCTCACAAATTCTATGAATGAAAGTTGATTTTACCCGCTTTGTTAAAAGCAAGCTAACTCTCCTGTGCAAAAATGTTTTTCCAAATTTTACAATGAAATACATAACAATACATAATACACTCCGACTGAAGGCAACTTTTGTTTAACAGAGATGATAATACATAATACACTCAGACTGAAGACAACAGTCTGTTTCATGATACGTTTACCCCTAAAAGGTTATGTACTCTGATTTTGCATGGTGTTCTTGGGCATCTGGAACCATGCAAGGCCTGGCTGCACACACTGCTTCGACTCTGGTAAGGGAACTATGGGCCCCAGAAAGATACGCCACAAGTCTAGCATTGCGGCGCCTAGCGCATCAACAGCTACTCTTGACAGATCCCATGGCTCAGTATCTTTCTCATCTATCCTGCGAATCCAGCAGGAAAGGTGTGAAAATGATAAAGTATACATGAGATCAATGCAGGTAGGAGCATGATATCAAGACTTTAGAGCTGAACCCTAAACTCTAAAAGCCTAAAACCATCTATAATTTGGTGACATTTTTCACCTAATCCATAGCAGATCAAGACTTTAAAGTTTCAGTATGCCCAAAGTACATAATTATCCCAAAAAACACAACAAAACAAGAGAAATAGCATTAAGGTGCTTAGTTGCTCTGTGCTGTGTGGTGGCCAAACTGCATTCCTGAATGCAGCTAAAACCGAACTAGACTCGAGCTTGACAATCGAAGCATTATTAAGCAGGTAAATGTACTTGAACACTGGTATCATTTCAAGAAGACGTATATAGTCGCATTCAGGTCATCTTGAACTGTTTATCAAAAGGTCATGTACGGAAAAGAGAGATTGAACAACCATATTCAAACACTATATAAGAAGAACAAACTAGAGCTTTCAGGAAAAAAAATACAACAAAGGACACATGGACTAATACAATGTACCAGAACTACTTCCATACCTTGCAAACATTGGAAAGCTCACAATGAAATGAAATAGATTGCATTGAATCCCGATCGACAAAATCATAGTAATGAATCTGCATAAACTCAAATGATTTGTCATCATGAAATATAAAACGAATGAAAAGAAATAGCACTATTTTTAAAAACATAACTACTGGATTGTATGTGTTAAATTTGATGTGCTACCAATAATCCTAAAAGCTTAAGCCGATAGGAAGAGCAACATCTTTATATTTATATTCTTAACACTCCCCCTCACGTGTGGATCGCTGACAACTTTTGGTCTAGCCCAAAGCCCAACACGTGAACAACTGAGGGAGGAAATTAAATTTTTAATACGAGCAACGTCGAGGTTTGAACTCAAGACCTCTGGCTCTGATACCATGTTAAATTTGATGTGCTACCAATAATCCTAAAAGCTTAAGCCGATAGGAAGAGCAACATCTTTATATTTATATTTTTAACAGTATGAAACGAGAAAACCTTGGAGCATTTCTAAATAAATTCTTTTATAGCACGAATGAAGAGCACTTCAATTATCAATGACCTTTAAGCACAAGGAATGGGCTCATTCTTTTCCAATAAAAAAAAGAATGGGCTCATTGTCACTGAACATATGTGCAACACTTTCTTCTCTTAGAATTATTTTTAATTCTATGAAAGACAAAATCAAGCAAGATAACTCTTCTATTGCATATAGCAAACAAGTAACCCCAAATATCATAAGATCCTGACGGTATTAGCTAGGAGGAAAGAAATAGGGCAAGTCTAGTACTTACATTAGAAATAGCTAGTGTCTCCAAATAAGCTATGGAATAGGAAAGTGTCAATATCCATGCAGCTTCAGTTGCCACTTGAAGAGACCATGGTAATCCAGCAACGAATGGCGTAGTCTTCGAAGTGTTAAGTTGGATGCAACATGGTAAAAAAGAAGCATGCATGAGTGAGAAGGAATGTTGTATGAGGAACCTGTAACAACATTGTACATTGGTTTAGTTTCAGATTATTACAACATGAACTTTCCATTGCATCTGAGTGTAGCAGCACGCTGAAATGTTAAAGTATGAAATAAGACGACAAGGATGATAAGTTCAGTTCCTTACATTGTTCATCCTCCATGAAGGAAAAGTATATGATGCTCCAAGTACTGTGAAGAAATAATGTGTCTAGAAGTAGCTCCCCACATTACTAAAAATTACAATCCATACATTCATCTGTGGCAAAAGAATGAAAATAAGAACCTCACATAATTTTCATGAAAAAGCAAGTAGCTGATATTTTCCAAAATAAGTTTGTCTTGCTTAACAAAAATAGGTTATACAGCATGGATTACCAATATATGAGGCATTAGGCAAGATTTATTAATGTGAAAATCCCCACAATAATAGTATGAAATAATGTTGCATGAGTATTTTGGTGGGACATCATGCTGTTGGCTGCATTTATGCCTGACCTCTCGTACTGGCCTTCATAAATATAAGAAAAGAGGTTCAGACTTTACTCAACTTTGAGATAATGTCCACAGGATGTGTGAATCATATGTTTCCCAACAACCATAACTATTTGTGGATCGTACGCCTTTAGCGTCACAATTGCCAGATGTGTGTGATTAAGAAGCAAAATAAAGCACTTGTTCTAGAACAAAAATAGAATAGTGGTTTAGAAGAGAGCATAAACATACAATTTATTAAGAAAATAATATAAGGACGCAAACTCTGATTTTTCCTCTCTAGAAGCTGATCATTTTCCAACAATGAAAATTAGAAAAAAGCATAATAGTCTAGTATGAACTCGTGATGAAACAGCGAAAGAACCGAAATTGTCTCAATCAAATGAAAGACCGAAGGCACTCCAATACCGATCCTTCAACGGTTTGCCAATGTCTGCCTGCAAGAAAGATACTCTGGTGAATATTTCGTAGAATAGACGGATGAAAGGGTTCAAATTGAGCACCTTCTCCACCAGAAAAAGTAGCATTAAGAATGCCGGGAGTGCAGAAACCAGGCCCTGAATCAGGTACTCCAATTCAGTAAATTTCTGTCACCAAGATCAGTTCAGTCACAAACTTTGCTCCCGGATCATGTTTCAGGAATTAATTATAACTTAAAATTTCACGCCAAACATCAGTTTCAACACAAAAAAAATCCACTTTACTCAACCATATGACCCTTCCAATTCGTTTCAGCAATTGAATTTTTCTCTCTTTCTTCGCAGTCGTCCGCATCTTAAAATCTGCGGAAACCAATGCATTCCTTCATCATTATCAAATCCCTTTCAGTGACGCAAGACACACATCACAGAGCGTAGCAACGAAAAGAAGCATCTTTTGAGCATAAAAAGACGATCTTTTACTCATCACAAAGATATAAAAAGGAATGGTAATAGAGGGAGTAAACCCTCATGAGCAGCGCAAACCTCGTAGAGCTTGAACGGCACGATGATACCGAGGCAAAGCATGAGGCAGAAGGGCGTGTACAGCAAGAAGAACATATCCTCCCCACCATCGCTTGGTCGCATTGGGAGCCAACCGTAAGCTCTTCCTCCCCTTCTTCGCCTCCGGCTTCGCGGCAGCCTTTGCTCTGCCGCTGCTTCCGGAGGCCCGGAAACGAGTCCCGGCAAGAAAACGAGTGCCGCGCCTCCCGACCATTTCGCTCGCCGTCGCTGGAGGTGGTGGTGGAGTTCGTTTGCTGATGAGGAGATCAAATTACCATGTTTTTGGAAGGTGCGCTACTTTTTTTTTCAAGAATTTAATTTTAAGAAATAAAATTTATTATTCATATATAAATATAAAAATAGATCCTCTATGTACTACTTATCTTAACAAATTAGTTCGATATATATATAAATATATAAATATATATATTATATACTAACAGCTTATAACAAACTATTTAAAAAAGAAAAAAAAATTATATCAGTTGTTATGAAAAGTGGTACTACCTACTTCATACCTCCATTTTTTTCCATATAAATATATATATATATATATAGAGCTCGGTTTTATTTTTTTATATCAATATATATAAAGAGTTTATATATCTTATGAAGCATTAGAAATAGTATAAAAATAATAAAAACACTATGCATTGATTTACCTTTTGATTTATACATAAAAATATTTGAATTTAATTTTATTAATAAATATATCTTTTTTTTTCTTACTTTGTATCACATTATCGAAAAGAAGAGACGCGTCCTCCTTTTATTTTGAAAAAAAAGAAAATTAAATACGGACTTCAAAAAAATAAACATTGACTTGTCCTGACAAAATAAGGAAAAAAAAAAAGATGCTGGCTATGGGGTTCGAACCCATGCGCACTATGCATTGATTTACCTTTTGATTTATACATAAAAATATTTGAATTTAATTTTATTAATAAATATATCTTTTTTTTTTCTTACTTTGTATCACATTATCGAAAAGAAGAGACGCGTCCTCCTTTTATTTTGAAAAAAAAGAAAATTAAATACGGACTTCAAAAAAATAAACATTGACTTGTCCTGACAAAATAAGGAAAAAAAAAAAGATGCTGGCTATGGGGTTCGAACCCATGCGCACTATGCATTGATTTACCTTTTGATTTATACATAAAAATATTTGAATTTAATTTTATTAATAAATATATCTTTTTTTTTTCTTACTTTGTATCACATTATCGAAAAGAAGAGACGCGTCCTCCTTTTATTTTGAAAAAAAAGAAAATTAAATACGGACTTCAAAAAAATAAACATTGACTTGTCCTGACAAAAAAAATGTCTTAGATGTTATTCTCCTTGGTGTTTGCTTTCATTCGATGGGTTAATTTGATCAACATGGGAAAAAAAAATGTTGTCCTTTTTCATTTATTTATTTATTTTCAAAATTGAAGAAAATGACTTTTAATATGTCTTTGTAGTTCTCGTATCAACGTCTTCCTCTTTACTCTGGAAATCAACGGTACATCATGAAAGATAATAAAAATATATTTGAAAATAAATAAAATTTGCAACAGTTCGCCTTGCGAAAAAAAGAAATATCTTGGAAACTTATAGTCTTTGGATCCAATAAATATATTAATGTTAAAAAAGGAAAATTTATCAACGGTTCATCTTGGGAGCTACATATATATTGGGAAATAAATATATTTTAAAAAGAAATTAAGTATCAAGCAATGGGATATAAACATATTACAAAAAATAATAAGGAAAAAAAAAAGATGCTGGCTATGGGGTTCGAACCCATGCGCACTTGAGTGCAGAAGATCTTAAGTCTTCCCCCTTAACCACTCGGGCAAACCAGCCATGTTGACAATTTAACCGTATTTATTTTACTCGTTAGATTCTTTATTAATTCTAAGGATTGCGAAGTTTAAGGGTGTTCACGGATCGGGTTTGACCCGATCTTATAGACAATGCGCGAATGCGGGAGAGGTACTTGACTTTTTTCTATTCCCATTTTCCTTAAATAACTCAAATCCAACCCAACAAGATTGATTTTGTTTGGATTGGATTGAGTCGGGTTGATGACAAAATAGTCATCGAATTCGATCAAATCTGATCTTCATTTGGTCGAGTTGGATCGGATTAGGTTATCGATTTATCCGATTAATTTTTTTATATATTTTTAATTATTTTTTTCATAATATTTAACGTCAATTATATTTTAAAAAATAAAGAAACATATTTTTTCAATGTTTTATAATGATTTAAAGGATATAAAGTATAAATTTGTAATATATAATTTTTTTATTAAGAATAAATTAGTTTAAATTTAATAAAAATATATATAAAAGTTCGGATCATCGGGTTGAGTCGGGTTGATCGGGTTCGAAAAATTGAAAATCGTATCCGATCCGTTGGTGATCGGATTATGGTCGGGTCGGTTTGGGTTCGACCCGACCAACGATCCGATCCGACCCAATTGAGATTGGGTTGTTTCGGATCGTCGGATTCATCGGGTCAATCCGATCCGGTGAACACCCCTAGTGCAGTTTGCTCCATGATCATGTTATATTAATTAGCGAGTTATCATATGGTTTTAAGGTTAGATAGTTAGTTAACTTCACTGCCGAGGCTGAATTTTTTTATAGACGTAGGTATCTGATTCAAACTTGTTGAGTGATGAAGAAGAACCTCAAGCTTGTGGAAGCTCTCCTGCTTTGCATATTCTCTGTCAGGTGTCATTTTATCTCGCATAACTGGTCTGCCACCACTCATGGGTGTTTTTCCACTCCATTGCTAATTCAAGCTCACTTGATGTCACTTGCAAGGTTCGGTTGCAAAGATACTTTCTATGTGTCTCCTATTCTTTTGAATTATTACTAATGGTGGCACACCATTTTTTGTTGTTGTTTATATCTTGCACAATTTCATAGAACTAATTGCTTAAAATTAAGTCTCTTTTGCAGCTATTTGTTTTCTACTAAATTCCTGGAAAATAACAAGTTTCTACTAATGATGATTCTTGTAGCCTCTGGGTATGGGATACTGTTTCAGGGAGTCTACTGAAAATCCACATCTATCCAATTTCTGTGACTGCAGTTGTTGCTGATCCTCAAGACCAATTCCTATTCGCCGGAACCTCAGATGGTAGAATTTTTGTCAGCCTAACTGAATGTTGGAATGCAAGAACAGTCTTTTGGAATTTCTGTAAGGACACAAGTAAGCTTTTCATTCTGAGGAGTGAGGACTTCTTCACAAAATTTCTGAAACATTAAGATAAATATATTATGCCTTTCATAGATGTAACACATTCTTTAACAACTAAGCCATTACAATTATATAGATTAAGCTAAAATAAGCTAAGTTGTGTTTTCAATGTAATGTTTCTTCCATGTTATATCAGTTGATTAGGATTCAAACCTGAAGGTGCTCAATTTGTTCAAGTAATGTTGGAGGGACACTTTACTTTAGCATGCTTGCACATTGGTAGTACTTCAACTCAAGTTTTCACAATTATAACATACTGTTGGTTTGCAGAGAGTATGTCATTGCTTTGAAGTTTCAACTGTTGATCTCTGCATCAAAGGATTTCATTGTTTGTATCTAGAATGCGAATACTTGGCAAGTCCTTCACAAATTCGATCATGAAAAGGGTACTCATGCTTGCTATGTCCTAACCTTGAGTGGATTCATCATGTAATCTTATATGTACGACAATCTGGTTTTATTACGGGACAGCTCCTGATGTACATATCGATCTATTATGCGCCTCTGCACCCTCGTGTTTAGTTGCCACCATTGAGTGTGGAACCCTGAACAGACTGCACGAGTGACAAATGGAGGAAGCCTAATTAAATAATTAAGCATATTTTTACATGCATGTTAACAGGTTCTACATAACAAACTTACTGGTGGTCTCGTGTTCCATGCTTCGCGTGGTAGACAAGCAGAGGCACTGTCCTCGCCTTCCTGAATTAGACAAAACTCTTCGGCGATGGCCGGATATCGTGCTAGAGTTATCAGATGTTTACCAAACTATGCTCTAAAGAAGGAAGTCATTTTGTTTCATGATTTAGAAGCTTCAAACTTATAAAGTTGCAAACCACTTGCTGGAGGTATTGAATCAACTCTCCTTGCCAACTTCAGTATTACAATCTGATTTCTATGACAGCAACTCAGCAAGGCTTCCTGTTATTTTAGAAGAATGACAACGGAATACGGGATGCTATCGAAATTAAGATGGAGAAGCTGGTGGATGTTCAGAATGATGATGGACATCATGATCATCATCAAGACCTTGCAATCAAAGCTGCTGAACATAATGCAGCGGCCCTTGTTGTGCAGGGGTTTTTAGTTCTCAGTGAGGGGATAAAAAAAAAGTGGCCTATGTTAAACCATGACATTAGCTAAAGCAGGGAAATGATACTTCAGCATTGGATCATTCCAACATTATGAACTTAAAGTGAAGTATCTTTCAACTTGCCTGAATTTTGGTCACCGATGCGAATCATTTTGCTTTAAGTTCCTTTACTGATTAAATTCAACCTTTATTATATTGTTTTTGCAGGTAATTGGTTGTGTCACAGTAGTTAACCAACACAGTTTCAGTGAGAAGGAAATGGGGTGTGTGTTCATGCTTGACTAGTCAGGTATAAGTAGCTGTGTGTCCCTCCTTTTCTTCAGGATGGTATGCAGAACAATGCATCAATGGTGTACCTGGTTGGGTGGAAGCAGATTAATCATCATAAACACTACTAAAACACACAATACTCAAACCTGTGCAGTGAAGATAGCTTGAAAGTTAGGACATATGCATTGAATCAGGTCCCCCACTTTCTAATAGGAAATGCACATGCTGAGATATCCCTTTTCCTGTATCCATCAGTTTTTGTTACTGTCATGTTCAGCTACATCCTTTTTCAGGTCCATTTTTACAGTTAAGACAAAGTGAGAGACAAGTGTATGGATCCTGCATAGCTACCAATTAACATGACTGAGAAGGGATTTGTTTGTTTTGTCAGTCAGATTTGTGTCCTGAATGGTGTATCTATTTCACATTTGCATCTGCTTCTTGCTTAAAAATCGTCCAATCTGTACAATGAATCTGTTACCGTTTAGAAATGCAGTGTGGAACTGATTTCAATTGGTGTTCATAACTGTGCACCCCTCACCAACTTTGCTGTAATTAAATAAATGGTGTGTTGGCCATGGGAAAACCAACTTTGCATGTTACCCGAATAATTTAAGGATCGCCGAGTAGGCAATCAACTGTTTCAATTGTTGTAATCAAAGAAACCCCAATAGCTACTAACACAGTGGGAGGCTTGTACATAGTTTTCAGTTCCTCAGTGGCAATTAAGGACCAGGATCCTATCATGAACCAGGAGGGAGAGAGAGAGAGAGAGAGAGAGAGAGAGAGAGAGAGAGAG
>LTAE01000064.1:4782-44754 GCA_001647135.1 Pontederia paniculata
ACGAGTGCTGGCGTGCTGCCCGCCTGCGAGTAGCTCATTGAGCGCGAGCTCGTGCCGATGCTCATAGAGAGGAGAGTGGGAAAAGAGAGAGAGAGAGAGAGAGAGAGAGAGAGAGAGAGAGAGAGAGAGAGAGAGAGAGAAGATAGAGAGAGAAAGAGAGAGGAGAGAGAGTGGAGTAATTTTTTTCATTAAGAGGGTAAATTAGTAATTTAATAAATTAAAATAATTTAACTAAATTTAAAATCAGACGATTGGATAAAACTGTTCAACTAAAAAAAATTTAAACATACTTTTGCTCCATTTATTTTATAATTTAGGGATCAATTTGAAATTTCGTGATAGTTCAGAAGAAGAAAATGGTAACCAATCATCTGATTAATTGCTATTTACTTTTATAATTATACTCATGAAACCTCAAGTTTTTTTTGTCCACTTAATTTTCTCCCTTGATTAACTAAAAATATATTTAACCGATTAATCTTTTAATAACCATCTTTCTTAATTTCAATAACTATAATCAAAAGATGATTTCGAATTGAGTTTTCAACATTAACTTGAATTATATTCCTTAAGTTGATTAATTAACCACTACACCAACTAACAATAGATTATATAGATTACCTATCATATTTATTAATCACCTACTTGTTTAATTATAGTGACAACATCAACAGATACATTTTTGTATAAGACTGATAAATCTGATTCTTAAGTAATCTTAATTAACTATTAATTTACTATTGACCAAATTTAGCCATAGAGATGAAGGCATCGACGAGGTTCTGTTTTGGAAATTACCACTCATTAGAAATGCTCGCTTGTGGTTTGTCCCCTCTAATGATGTCATGTTGCTTCGACAACTATGCTGACAAAGGAGTGAAATTCTTGAGCTCAAGTCATCTTTGTCTCCCTCGGCTCCGACAACTATGGCGACGATCAGAGAAGGGTAGGCCAGCACATTAGTTTGCGAAATAAACGACGAATGAAGTTTGATAGATCCCCCGACATTGATTAGGAGAACCCGAATACCCTACACTCTACCATCATCAAATGCACGAATCCTCAGAATAACAACTTCGAAAAGGAACCACATCTAATCAGCTACGAACTCACCGGAGAATAGGGTACCAAGAAATCCAACGTTGGTGGCCGAAAATTTGTATGCACGTCTGTGATGGCGTCTCTACCTCAACCCGCGATTTGTCCAGAATTTTACTCAATGCCAGTGTCTACAGACACACCTCATCGAGCTTATCATCATCGTTCTCTCTGATTACCGAGGCATGGCGTATGCCCTGGTAGACAGCGTCAGTTGTTATTAAGTGAGGGAGAGAGATAAGAGATGTTACTCTAGCGGTGCGATGGAGAGGGGAAGGAGAAGAAGGAGGTCATTTGTACACCTCTAGGGACATGTGGTGCAAATCTGATGGCTGATCGACTATGTATATATTTTTTTTGCCTTGCGAAATGACCACTTTAACATGTTAGTTCAAGGAATTTGCAACTCGTGCCATTGAGTGAGGTTCCTGGGCTCTAGTCATCTTTGTCTCCTTCGGCTCTGACAACTATGGTGATGATCAGAGAAGGGTAGGCCAGAACATTAGTTTGTGAAATAAACGTCGAATGAAGTCGGATAGATAGCCCCCCACATAGATTATGAGAACTTGAATACCCTACACTCTACCATCACCAAACACACGGATCCTAATAATAACGACTTAAAAAAGGAACCACATCGAATCAGCTAGGAACTCACGTGAGAATAGGGCATGAAGAAATCCGGCATTGGTGGCCAAAAATCCGTCTATGCGTCTGTGATGGCAACTCGATCTCAACCCGTGATTTGTCCACGTATCTACTCAATGCCAATGTTGATGGACGCACCTCATCGAGCTCATCATCATCGTGCTCTTCGACGATCGAGGCATGGTCGGAAGCTCTTTTGTCAGTGATGCCCTAATGATGGACGACGTTAGACTGTTATTGAGTGAGGGAGAGAGATAAGAGATGTTACTGTAGTGGCGCGATGGAGAGGGGAAGGAGAAGAAGGAGGTTATTTTATACATCTCTAGGGACATGTGGCGCAAATTTGATGGCCGATCAACTATGTATATATATATATACATATATATATATATATATATATATATATATATATATATNAATAAAATAAAAACAATTAAGAGTGAGTTAGAATAAATTAATTAATTTGACATTAATAGTATTATATAATGAATAAAAAAAATATAATCCATTAATCATCATTATTTTTAATAAGCATTAAATTTATAAACATACAACAAATAATATTTTATGTTATATCTAAGGATAAGTAAGTTGTCATTATATTTTATATATACTCGATAATACATTAATATTATTATTTTAATCAAATCCAGTTTAATCCGATTGAACCCGGTCTAATCGGTCCAACCATGACCCAGTTAGACGTTCGATTCGATCTCTGATCCGGTTATGAAAACATTGATTTTATGTGTCCGTAACCAACTTACTTATACTTCTAAAAGCAGCCTTATTCTTGGTGTCCAAAATGGAATTATGAACGCTAAGATTTGCATTATTAGCACGCATCTCTAATATTAAGTCACTATCATTTCGTATCTATCTAGTGTTGCTAAGTTATAGATGCAATTATGTGTCGCTCACTTGTGTCCCCAGTGTAAGGACACATTTTATATCAACGTCGTGAAGTTAAGGACATTTCTTCTTGCTATAAGTCTCAATCAAACTCACCTACACTTTAAAAAAAAAAGATTATTGGTGTAAAAAAATTGATTTTATAAATTGCAACATCGATGAGCCATCGCGCATTGCGCGATTTAAATAATTTTAATATAAAGTTCTTTAATTTATTAATTTTAAACTTAATATTTTTTTCAATAGAACATGACCCAATATGATTATCAATTTCTAGCATGCTATTAAAAGTTTGAAAGGTTCAACTCACTAATGAGTTTAAATATAGAGTAGAGAGATTAAAAGGTTAGTAGTTGAGAGATTAAGGTCATCCATATGGAACAAAAAATTTTGATCCATTTTTTTCTCTTATAACATAGGGGAAACAAAAAAATATCTATCCATTCCAACCCATTAGCTTCTACTAAAGGATTGTCTGATGCAAACATTCTGAAAGGTAAGTCAAAAATTTTAGTTTGATATTTCAGAACAATTTTACAGTAGACCTTAATGTTCGATGCTTAACTAGAGAAACAAAAGAAATGATAAAAATGAAAATAAAATGCCTTGTCATTCTACTTATTTTGGGTTATTTTCATTTACCTCCCTCGAACTATCGCAAAAATCCAAATCTAACCCCGATGTATAAAACCGAGCAGATTTGAGTCTAAACTTTTTTTAATCGGACAATTTAGTCCATTCACCTAGTATTGAATTTACTAAAATTATTTTAATTTATTAAATTACTATTTTACCATTTTAACTAAAAAAAACTTATCCTACCTTTCTCTCTCTCTCTCTACACTATCACCCTTCTCCTCTCTCACATTCCTCTTCTCTCTCTCTCTCTCCTCTCGTGATTTCATCTCAACTCCAGCGCCGCTCGCTTTCATCTCTTTCATCTCACTCTTCTCTCTCGCACGTTGGTGCTCGCCTGCGCGCGCATGCGAGCAGGGGAGCTCGCCTGCGCGCACAGGCGACCGTGGGTGCTCGCTTGCGCGCGCCAACGCTCGCCTGCACACGCAGGCAACTGGAGGAGCTCACCTGCGTGCGCAGGCGAGCATCATGAACATAACATGCATCACGATGCATCATTATATTACGATGACTTTATATTAGAGAATATGTTTAACATTATAAGATAAGGTTTATGATGATTATACGACATGTTCTTAAATTCTATTACAAGATATTATGATATATGATGTGCTGTGTGGGGTGAAGTAATAATATGATATGTTATGACATTATATAAGTTTGCTAATAAGAATATTGTAAGTCAATTTTTTTTACCAATTATTTCATATTGGATCACAATAATATATATTATGTTGGAAGACATTCATATTAAGCATCAGTGAATTAATCCCCTCCTCAGGCGAGCGAGGGTGCTCGCCTACGCGCGCACGCGAGTGGAGGTGCTTGCTTGCTTGCGTAGGCGAGCGAAGGATTTGCAGTGAGAGCGGATGATGACGAGAGAGAAAAAAATAAGGGAAAAAGGAAGAAATATAAGAAGGATAAAAAAAGTAATTTTATATATTAAAAATATAAAAAAATTAGAAATCTAGAGTTGTGGGTTAAACTGGTCGATCGAGTAAAGTTCAGACCTATTTCTGACTGATTTTATATATCGAGGTTAGATCTGGATTTTTGCGATAGTTCAAGGGAGTTAAATGAATAACCCTTTCTAATTGGATAAAAAATTAAATTTTCATAATGACTATCAAATAGTCAAGTCAAACAATTATAGAATTAAATTCAGTCATTTTGACATCAAAGTAAATAAAATTTCTTCATTACATGTAAGCCCAAAATAATATAATTTTGCAAAATTCATGACCCTTAAAAAATTTATAATTAGTTAGTGTCATAATGTATTATAATACCCTTAAAAAACACACGTTAAGTTTGCTATATAATAATGCATGAACTTAACATTTTAAGCATTTTCTTCTTTTAAAACAATTTTTTATCAAATAATAATTCATACATTTGATATCAGAAAAATAATATGATTATAAAGAAGAATAATGTGCAAAGTCATAACATAATCTTTCTTTCAAAATCAACAATTTGCATGAAAAAATAATAATATGACTATCAAATGAACAAATATGTAGTCTCAAAACTATTTATCCAAAACAAAAATTTTGCATCCTCAAGAAAGCATGACGAATCCATACTCTTTTGTTAATTCAAAATAATATGCTTATAGAAAAATATTATTTCACATCATATAGCAAAATATGATAACAACATGAAACTTACAATAAATAGTCAGATTAATCACATAATCAAGAAAAATAAATGAAAAAAAAACTATGTTAGAATGACCAATTACGAGTAATACTCATAAACAAGATGATTTAATAATATAAGGATGACATCTTCAAAAAGTAAAAAAATGTGAAATCATATAATACGATAAAATTTATACTTTTGATAAATATAAAATAATATTCTTTTAAAGATATTGCATGTAGTCTCACACAACTTGACAATATAGAGACAATATCTTCAAAAAGTAATAATTTTGCAAAATGAAAAACTACAATAAAATCACAATTTTGATAAGTGCAAAAGAATATATTTCTAAGAAGATGAAATATCTAGCTTCATAATAAAATGTTAGCAATATATAGAGTTCAAAATAAAACAACAAGTACCATTTATGTTATTTATAAAAAATGAACATGATCATAATTATACATTATACATGCATATATGCCCATAAATTAAAAATGAATAAAAATGATAAACAAAAACACACTGACTCTGATACCACATATTAGAATAAATATACACAAATTTTATAATATAATAGTGGAAGCATATTGAATAAAATGAGAATAGCCTTTAGCCATAATTTAAACACATACTATATTAATAGAAAATATTTTTTAATTCGTAGACCACACAATGTGATGGAAACATGATAATGTTATCATGAATTAGGGACCTTAGTCTTTAGGAATATTTATAAGCTATGGAGAAACTTATTTTATGTAGTTAGTATAACTATTCATTTATAAATTATAAGAACAACTTAATATCACATAAATAATTTAATTAATATATTAAATTTTGATCATGTGAATTTAATTGTTAAATCTATATTAAATTCCAACATAAGTTACATGCATTTGAAATTGACAACCAATAAACATCATCACATTTGGAGACATGAAAAAAAAAATAGGAAAGGCGTGTGTTTCGGAACTCTATGATTGCTCACATGAATGAATCAAACAACTATAGTGGATAATGGAACTCATAGTCCTCATCTTGGTCCTTCGCGTTCCTTACCATTGTAGTAAAAGACATAAAACCAAATGCCTTTGATAACTTCATATCTCTAGCCACCTTTCCACTGAGCTTTCTTGCTGATATGAGTTTGCCGCAAATACCGATATTAGGTCATGAAAATTTCTACAATTTTAGCAAAATTTCTTGTGGAACTGATATTAGACAAGGTTATCAAGATCTCGATTTATTTATCTTATATTTTTAACATGTTTAAATTATTCAGAAAACTTCAAAATTCTTACCCAATCATATATTACAAAGTATCTATCTTAACTATCTTGGTATTACCTCGCTGGCCCCTTATGTTTTACAAAACCTGTCTCAATCAGAAAATTTGATAGGAACCTAATTTTCTGCACATGATCAAACTTATATATTAGGATCGGTCTTTAAACAACTACACTACTATTCAAAAGATAAAATAAAAGAAGAGGAATTATTCAAAAAGTAGCAACGATATAACAAAATAGAAATTATTCCAATCCATTCACCCCTTGGATCATTGCAAATTTTCTACATCCATTCAACAAACAGCAGTGATCCAAGGAGAGAATTTTAAATACTCTTGATTCAATATAGACTTTAAGGAGGGCTTGTGAATTATCTTGTAAAAAGTAGTACAATGAGCTTGGGTCATTGATTATGTTTAACACATTTATTCAACACAATGGTTACTAGTTCTAGTATCTCAAGTGGTACACTTTGATTTTTTTATTGTTTACTCTTCTTAGAATATAGTTGAATTTTATTTTAGGATGGCTAGAAATAGCACAAAATGTGCAATTTTATGCACGTAACTGTAATTGGTGCAGTTACATAACTAGATGACATGCAATTGATGTGTCGGTGTGCAGTTATGTTAACTGCACATTGCTCTACGTATGAGAGGTTAGTACTTTTTTGTGGTGAGGAGATTCTCATTGTTATTATGATGAACTTCGAGTATTTGGATTGTGGAACTGTGATGACTTTTCAATTTGTGATTATAGTCTCGATAATGAGTCTGAAACAATGTAGAAAAGTCTTTGCCTATCCGCACTTCCAGTGTAAAGTATGTTGAAATACCAAATTTGATTATACCAATTCTTTCAATTGGTATCATAAAGAGAAAGGCTTTTTCTCGTTATAACTTTTTTTGGATGACATAATTTTTTTATCCTCGGTTATATGACCATAACCGAGGAACGAGAAATATTCGTTGTCATTTCTTTTACAAATTCAATCAAAATGTAGTACAACTCATTTAATATTTTTCCAAATTTTCAAAAAGAAAAGTTGTTAGATGAACACTCAAGTTTGGCCTTATAGTGTTGCTTGCGCTATTAGCACTCTATACATTGGTTGTGATAACATTGGCAATGTTACGGCTAGTCGGTTACTTGACACAATGATATTGCACATATGCATGTTATTGAGATGAAATAAAAGAAAAATGTGTGTCAGCTTGCATTCATGTGACATTACGATGGAACTTGAGGTTGCTCTAATTTGTCAATTTGGACTCACAATGAGCATCATTTGTTCTTGGCGCATATCACTACATTTGCAAATGTGCAACTGCAAAACACACTTCGGTGATTCATTAACAATAACCAGCGAACTGTTTGTGATGTCTAACTAACACATTATAAAGTTGGCGCGAATGCGAGGATGCGTAATTGTCTCTGAAGCATAATTGATTGCAATGAGCACGATGCATACTTGAGCATGTGCATGGTAATTGCATGCAATTACCACGATCACGATCAATGTTGTTTTAAAAAAATGATGAAAAGGAAACTTGCGTTTTTTTCACATGAACGTGATATCAATCTGTTGATACATACACATTCATGCACATAAATTTTTCAAGCCAGTGTGTCACATTGTGAAGTCACGAGCTTCCAATTTTTCTTTTAATATGTGTGGAAGGTTATGTAGTACTATTTTGTGGCTCGTGTTTGACACAAGTGTTTAACAATTTTGCAAAATGACAGCCGTGATCCCCATAGTGTCATTGTGAACAATAATTTTTGGGCTACAATGCAATAAATTGTTTTCGGCTAGTGAAGGCATTCTCGTGTGTGAGCTTAGCACCCATGCATACATATTCAGTCGACTATACATGCTGAAGCTAATGTGCCTTGCTATTAAACATCTTGTGCAGGTTTTGGACTTGCGAGGTTATGTTAGTGCTAAAACTCATGTTCGCAGGAATTGATCCGAAAAAGTGGGCGGGCCTAACCTCTGGTGTTTACAAGTCCAAACAATTTTTTGTCTGTTTGAAATATCGATACTTAGGAAAACAAGAAAAATAATATTTAAATGAGATTTTTTTATTAGTCAAAAAAAATTTGAAATACTTTGAATAATGTGTGATATATGTATGATATTAATTTATGCATTTTGTTCGATTATGCATTTTTTATGTTCTTTATGTCATGATAAGCATGTTATATAAAATGAGGTTATTTTCTATTTCATGCACATTATTGTGTTAGAAAATTTTATATAAATTTTCTAGAAAATTGCATGGCATGTATTTTATGCATATCAAGTATTTATGCATATGTCATAATTATGTCATATTATTTTGTGATATTGATAATATTTGATATTTATATGAATGATATATCACAACATGTTCTAAGTATAAGTATGTTGTACTTAGTGGCATACATAATTGTGTATATTATGATTTATTATGCATTTTTATGTAGTATTGAAAAATTATGTGTTCATGAAATGATATGAGAATAAAAAAATGTTTCAAAGTTTATTAATGGCATCATATAATGGTCCTTAATTTTTTTAATATTCTTTCTAAAAGTTGTAGGCATAAGATTTACACATATTAGTGAAATTGTGTATATTTGTTACATTAAAATTTTTCATGTTATTTGTCATGCATAATACATTATTAAGAATTAAATTGAAAATCATACACATAAAAGATTACATGATATTTTTTAAGTGTAGTATGTCACACTTAAATTAAATTTCCATCTGGCATTTATGCACATAATCTTGAGTTATTTATTTAAAGTGTATTTAAATGTAACACTTATGTAAATTAGTATGAAATTTTAGAATATGCATATTATTTAGTCCATAATGAAAAATGGTCTACATGGTATGATGAAAAAGATGTGCATATATGAAATTACATGTTAAGCGTAATATGTGTTTGTGAATTCATATGAAATTAATTCACATAAAATGTACAAAATGCATATTTATCACATCTCTTTAAATTTTCACATGAAATTAGATAATTATACACTTTATTTAGTTCATGATATCATACGAACTTTATGATAAGAATTTAAATTTCTTTGTGGGAAGAAATATGTGAATATGACATATTACAAAATCATTTTTAATGAAACAATAAATTTTTCACATGATATAACTTACATATTTGTGATATATACAAAGTTTATGCAATTAAATTGATTAATGTAGTATGCATGATATTATAAATTATTTGTTTTGTACATAATCAGAACTATGTGACATATTAGATTATGCAACATATATGCCAATAATCTTAATTTTATGTAAATGAAAAATGTGTGATATGTTGATTATCATGCTTATGTTAATTAAAAGTTATGTGATAAATAATTTTCATTTATATGCAAATGAATATGATTATTATTTGTGTGTCTAATACATTTATCTGTTGTATTATATGTCATGGTTATTTTTGTAAGAAAAAATATTTGTGAATTATGAATGTTACATGTTTCATAAACTTAGGATATTTAATTATATATTTGCCTAAGTTTGAAATCAATAGTGAAACATAAGTATTCCAAATAAGGCACTTGAACATATGATTGTCACAATATTTTCTTTTTTGTTGAGTGGTGCATAATATGTGCATGTATAAGCAAGTTTTGCAAAGATATTGTAAGTGAAAAACTTATTACTCTCTTTCTCCGTCAACTTATCTAGTGCAATGTTAATGCAGCCTTCAAAATTATATGGTAATATATGTTGTCTATATTATTTAAGTAATTCTGGATCTTTGTTTGTAACGTATGTGAGTTTTTCCATATAAGAGTATAGAACATATTATATTATATGATTGAAGTGCATTATGATATTAATTCTAAGACAAAAACTTCAACTTTAATTGGAGTGCAGAAAATTCAAATTTTTATAGGCATGAAAATATGGTATTCATATTTGAAAATGTTAGAATTTAGAAAATAAAGTAATGGTAATTGTTTCCATATATTTAAATGTTCTAAATGTGATTTTTTAATTAATTTTAAATTATATTTTAGTTAGGTAAAAAGTGTGCAAAAATAGAAAATCTGTAAAACTATCGATTTTGTTCTTTCACTCAAAATTTAGATTTTCATTTTTTGAGAATTAATTTTTTATAATATTTTATTTGAATTCAAATAAGAGGAAATTTCTTATTTACATACAATGTCTTAAGTAAATGAATAAATAAAAATAAATAGAGAAAATACTAAACTATTTACTTATACAGTCGGTAACTCTTTATATACAGCTTTATATACAGCTTCTACCTCTACTTCTCATCTTTTACCACCTCCATCCGAAGAAAAAAAGGGATCAAACCATACAAGTAATAATTCAAAGGGGAAAATAAAAGCCAAGAATTTTATATATGATTGTCTTTTGGTGAGTATTCTTTATATACATTTTAATTATAAAATTTTTGACCTAGGGTTCTTTCATTCTTTAAATTTCTTTCATCCACAATCCCAATTTAAATTGTAAAGTAGAACAAGCCATAATATTATGGTAATTGTGAAGTAAAACAACCCTATTTAGAGATAAATCTGATGTTGAAACTTTGTTGTGTGATTTAGATATTTTTAGATTTCTCAAAAATTATGAAATTAATTATGCTAAGTCATCTTTGAGTCTAGTTTTCATGGGCTTTGGAATAATGTCAATTAGATCTATAAAAAAAGTTATGCATTAATGTTTAAGGGCTTACCTTGTTGTCTTGTGCCACAACTAGTCCAAATTACAAATTTCTTCTTAAATTCATTATTCAACATTGTGCTTTGATATTTATTCCTCATAAACTTACTAAACTTAAGATTCAATTCCAGTTAGAATTAACTCAAAATGTTATGTGTATCTATAGTTATAAATTATTAAGTATATATATTAGATTCTTGAATTTACTATAATCATTATAAAATAAAATAGATTCTAATAATGTTATAAGTTAAACCTTCTAATGTCTAATTTAAGATAAGATTACAAAAACCTAAAAACAAGTTGTTTTTTAATTTATGTAAATTCTACAATAAGTGTCACTCAGTCTACCAAGGTATAAAATTAGTAAAGAATTTAGATTAGTTGCTAATTTTCCTAAAAACAAACTTGAGTGAAATAAAACATGAAATTTTTACTATGTAATATTATAGACGTATGTATTTATGCAAAATTAGAATGCTAGAGTATAGATTTGTATAATAAGAGTTATGAATTATCTTTCAATAAGTATGCAATATGCCATGTTGTATAAGGTATATATAGAGGATAAGCTGAATTGCTTAAGTTTTATGATTCATATGTTGTTAAAGCAATTGGAACTATTCGACTACTTAGATATAATACTATATGTATTAAGTGTTATGTATTTCATAGCATTCACATAATAATATAAAATATATTATTGTTTTCGGGTTAGAGGACTGAGATACATGAAAGAGATACTTTTATTTTTACTCTTATAAGGTAAGTTGATTTCTCCTATAATATGTATTCACCATTTTGAATTCAATACAAGTAAGATCGTTGATATCTGTTGAATATGCTTATTGATAATATGATATGAAAAACATGTATGTAATAGTTGGACATGCTTCTATACTTATGAAAATCAAGATATTATATAGAATGTAACTTATATGATGTGTCATTATTTTCATTTGAATGTTCGAGCAATATGATTCACAATTTGATGTTTGCTATATGTGACTATCATGATTTGGTCATTCGTACATATGTTTATATCATGCATTTGCATGAATGGTGGTTAATGGGAGCCACGTTTAGAATCCAAAATGGTGCTAAGTGTTATATGGAGCTATATGAATTCATAGAGACACATGTAGAATCCATTCTATCGTTTTCTTATTTGTTCCTCGGTAAGGATGATTATACAAACTAGTCAATTGGTGACTTATGCATTTCACATGAGATTGATGCATAACCCACCATATAAGTTTGATATGTATTAAATGATATTTATACACTTTGAATATGTTTCTACTTATTAATATGTTTATTGTATGTACAATGTTAATATTATAAAAGGTTTTTATTGACTAAGTTGTTGAATGATGTATGTCTTATTTATCATATCTCTAAATTAATTAGTGATAGTACATAGACTATGAGTTATTAAGTAATTAAGTTGTTGTTTGCTCACATTGTTGTTTCAACATTTTTTTCAGATCCGTGGGACTTGTTGGATCACATGAGTTGATAACCTAGTCAGATCGTAGAGTTCTTTTGGAGACAAGGTATACAAAAGACATGTGTCCTTCGACATCCTTTGTAGATGATATTTTGTCTCTCATTTTTTTTTGTTAGGATTATGAGAATATAGTATTATGTAAAAGTTACTTTTGTTTCCTTGCAAAAATAATTTTTTTTAATGTGAATCTTAAATAGTGCTATTTGCTTTGAATAATCGAATATAAATTGCTAGCGAATGTTTATTTCTTGAGTATACTACTTCTTGATATTAACTGCAATATACTTATTAATGTGTGGTTTGGTTGTTCCCATGATGATATCTAATTGAATTATACTAAGTTTTTGCAATCTTATTTGATCGTTCATGATATGTCCCGATTTACGAGTTAAACCAAGGTTTGAATCAGGGTCGTGACATTATTTTCCAAAATTATTAGTATAGTACTGTGGCAAAACATATTATTTTTAATGACTAATAATTATTTTTTGGATAGCGAGAAATGAGTGGGAGCATCATCTCGATGTCACTATCTTAAAAATATTATTATATCTTTATTTATGAATATATGCGATAAAAAGACATGCAGAAATAACTCATTTTCCTTTTATATATTTTTAACATTAGAGTATGACACTAAAATTAAAGCTGCTGAATGTTGACCAAGATAAAGGGAACATGTTAAAAGGTAATACATGACATATAATGACCTCGAAGAAGTATAATACTACCATGATAGTCTTAATAGTAAGAAAATAATATTCTTCAAGAAAATATGACTTTTGCATCAGTTGTATTCATATTATATTTGTATGACACATACTACATGGCAACATTTGTGTGTGATGAGAAAAATGAAAAATAAATTGGAGAATCTTTGTCATGTATTTAGTGATGACCAGACGGTGATGATTTTGTGATTCTGCTTTCAACATATATAGAGAATGTGCATGAGATCTTGATGCTTGATGACAAAATCAATATATTTGATGAAACTATCCTTTTCCGGAAATGTGTTTCACTCATGGATAAGAAAAAAGATAATATCACAAACTCGACAAAAGGTCAGAATCCACCTAGATACATGTTGACATTCAAAAAGGCTCACGTCATTCACATCGACATTGGAAACATGGTAGAAAAATTCAAAAAGGCAAAGCAAAGTGCTATACATGTGGCAACTGCGATCATTTTTTTCGTGATTGCACTAAGACGAAAGAAGGTGTATGATGATCGTATGTATTTCTTGGTTTTGACTGAATTCATATTTTCAATTGTTGATACACAATCTTTTTGGATTATAGGTTCTAGAACAATTGATCATGCTACCTTAGAATAATGAGTTCTTTATATAATTTCATCAATGAAGCCCAACGAAGAGTGGGAGCTAAAAGAATCTTGACTTGCAAATACTTCCTTTTGCAATAGATAAATCTTTTTTTGTATTTCAGTGTCCTTTCAAATGAATTGTATATAATGTCTACGTTTAATTTGGATGATTGATCTACGTATTAACTTTTATGAAGTTTCTTATATGATAATTTTCTAAAACAATGATTTTCTAAGTCTTGATAACTATATGTGTTTCCAAGCTACTTATTTATGTGTGAAATAAATGTAAATGTCAAATCTTTTGACATGCTAGTTTATGACATTTTGAGACAATATAAAAAATACTATTTAAAAAAATATAAACATATCTTCTCACTAAAGTTATTTTTTCCTATTAATGAAAATGTCTAATTGACAAGAAAAAGTGGAAATCAATTTTGAATAAAAAAATTAGAATAATTCATTTATGCTTTATGAATGTCTCAATCCTTACAAGGTTCCTTTCATCACATTTTGCACATCATAGAATCATATATATGATTTATCTAAGTTCAATACATGCATTATATGAATTAGATTGAATCAATCTTGCTTAGAAAGATCAATGACTTGCTGAACATATTATGATCGCGAATTGTTTGACTCATTCAAATTTGCATGTTAATTAATAGCGAATGATCATTTTCGTTGAATCACTATGATAAGTGATTCATGTTGTCCATTCGATACCTAATGACTATAAGAAAATGAATACGAGCCTAAATATGTAATAGAGGCTCTCTCATGTCTAGATAAAAAACGGGTGAAAGTAAGAATTAGAGTCTGAATATGAATATCAAATCAAGGACTTGTTAAATCTTTCGTCTTGCCGAGAGATGAATGAAAACATAAGTGTTTTCTAATAAATTTCTGTGGATAAGTAGGAGATACATAAAGAACGATATAGGTGATACAATTTTTCACATCAGATGTGAATTTTTTTCATGAAATTGTTCAAGTATTTTATTGCTTCACTGCAAGAGTATTCATTTAAGAAGATAATTGGCATTACATAATAATTATATTTTCACCATCATCCTTATTATAAAGACAAAGCCCATGATATTCCATAAGACTTTAAAAGAAACAAAAGAAAATGATTTTTTTTTTAAATTAGATGTGCACAATATGTTGAGCACTTAGTTTAATGTTTATTTTTGGGTCATAGGGCAAACAAGAAGTTGTGTGACTGAACATTGTAACTATATTGAAAGGCGATGAAGAAAATTATGTGACACCTTATAAACATTGTTGATTCTTGTTTTGCACTATGGTGGAGATAAATTTCTGGTCTTGCTTAATAAACAAACACCAATTTATGATGATGGTATTAATAAGTGAAAGTCTATCTCTGATTATATCTTCATGTTATATAATGATATAGTTAATCTAAGAAAAACTATGAAGTTGCCAGCTATGGAAAGGAATTTGTGTAATACTCAATAATGATGCATGAAGCTCTTTGGTCGAGAAACTTCCTTCAGTTCCTATTGTTCATATATTGATAATAGTCAAATATGTCTTTTATCACGATATATGTATTGTTTAATCAAATAATGAACTATTGTAAGAGAAAACACATTGATGTCTACAATGCCATGACAATGTCAAAAAAATACTGTTGTGAGTACATGTATGAGCATAAGATGCTTATTGATTCATTTGCCAAGTCATGTTCATAAGATATGTTAATTCATAAATGCATATGACATATATGGTAAATGTTAATATATTTTAAATTTTCCTTAGAATGAATAAACTTATGTTTATTTTATTTTAAAGTTAGTTAATTGATTAATAATGCTTGTAGAGTATGTCAATCAAGCGTGAAATTATCAATCACATAGATAATCGTCTTCGATGTTTAGTGTATAGCGAACGAGGATGAAATGATTTAGATCCAAAGAAATATGATCTAAGATCCCCCTGATATGTTCTTGATGAGATGGACGTGAGTTTATATATAACTTAGTGTAGTCTGATAAGAGAAGCCAAATGTGAGATCTTATGACGCCAACTTTTTCGGTCACTAGTGGGAGGACTCATGTTAGGCATCAAGGGTAGGCATTTGGACTTAAGTCTATGCGGTGTTATAAATTTAAGACATCGCTCCAGATCCTTTAATGGGAGTTTCCACCGTAGTTCTTGATTATAATACCAAGTATGCTAAAGTCAACCCCAAGATGTGATTGAATAGTTTATGGCATTCGTCACAATGTGAATATTTAAGGATTGAATAAGTCTAGAGATTGCCCTTAGGGGGCGTTTCCCTCCAGATAATCTTTGTAGATTACTAGTAATCTGAATCTAAAATTACCTGGGCTCACCATATTACCATATTTACTTATTTTAATTCGTAGGCAATCTGGATTGCCTATGAAGTGGTAATCCACATTACCTAAGAGAGGGGCGTCTATCCAGATTACCACTTAAGTGATAATCTTATTTATATTAGTTCACATATTCGCGCTTTTAAATCTTCCATAAATCAAACATAACACAATAATAAATCATCATATAATAATAACAACAACACCAATAATAATAATAATAATAATAATAATAATAATAATAATAATAAATAAATTAATGACCATAATAAATATTATTTATAGAATATTTAAATAATATTATATCATTAATCATATTATGAATTAAAATATAGCACTATTTGTTATTAAGTATTATTAATTAGACTAATATTTTTATAAATTATTATATTAATTATATAGATTATTTTATTATTATTTTAATTTGAAGGGTATTAATTACTTAAATACATTAACTTGTGAGTTTATAATTTAAGTTGATAAATTTTAATTCAATAATACAAAATTTTTAACTTAATAATATTTATAAAGGGTATTGTGGTAAAAATGTATATTATCTAGTAATCATTTATATAAGTAAATATGATAATCTGAATTATCACTTGGATTATTTATATATAGTAAACAGGGTAATGCGCATTACTGGTAATTTATTAGGTGATAATCTTTTTGTTAGGTAATGTAGATTACCAGGTAATGCTAAGAGGTAATGCAGTAAACGTCTCCTTGGAATCTTGACCATGTTTCAAAGTAATGGGTTAATGTTGCTACTTTAGCGAGTTACTCAAAAGTAAAAATTAAAAGTAGTCCATCGAGCCACGACTAGGAAAGAAGTTAGCTTAGAACTAAGAAATAGAAGAGCGAGAGGAATGTTCACTTGTGCTACATGAACTTTGTTATGTAATCGGCCAAATATGTATTTGCGTACAAATATAAAGTGTTGTGCACGAAGTCGGCCACAAGTTATCTGGAGTATGCAAGAATGGTTAATCTAGGAATAACGAGTTACATAATTGTTTGAGCAACTATGCATTCTAACATAACATAATATTGGCTCACATGATGTTTGAGCATCTATATATAGCATTAACAATTTATAGCATTGGCTCGCGTATTTAATTAGCAACCATGTATCATAGGTCATAGTATTAATTAGCTCTCAAGTGGATTGAGTGATTATAGATTCCTAACGAGTCATAATCTAGGCTCTCATGTGATTGAGTCATTATGTATTCCTAATAGATCGTAGTTCTCCCACTGTGAGCATGAAGATTGACTTATTATGTGTCAGTGAGAGATATGTTAGAAATGGAGCTTAAATGGCCAAAGCGTGGCATGTTATGCACATAACTGCAATTGGTGTAGTTACATAACTGCATGATGGGTAATTGATTTGTTAGTGTGCGATTATGTTAACTACACATTGCTCTATATATGAGAGGTTGGTACTTCATTTTTGTAGTGAGCAGATGTGTGACAAGCACCGACAAGCTGCCGCATTCCCACCAAAGTCCGGGTATTTGGATTGTGGAACTGTGATGGCTTTCCGATTTGTGATTGTTGTCACGACAACGAGTCCGAAACAATATAGAAATTTCTTAGCCGATTTCGTTCTTCCTCTACGAGTTATGTCGAAATACCAAGTTTGATTATACCAATTCCTTCAACGATGTTATCAAGAGACACTTGTGCAATATATGTTTCTTCTTATCACACAATAGGGATTTTATTCTTTTATGCAGTTGGTTTTGCATTTAATATGATGTCTACACTATGTTGTACTTAAAAGTGTGATACAATTTATTATTTTCACCTTTGTCCTCATGCTTGGAACTGGAATTTCAGCAAATGTAATTATGAACAGAAACTGAAAAGAAGTATCACATATTTGCTTACATAACTACTTATTTTCATATATTCCTTTTAACCTAGTGGCATCCATTTTCATTTTTATTTTATGATCTTTCCTTCAAGATTTTCCTGAAGATCCAACTGGGAAATTGTCTAGCTTACAAAATTTCATCAGATTTAATTATGACATTTGCAAATGCATAAGATTGGCATTAGTCAAGTCAAGTCAGCTGGTTTTTTCTCTAGGAGATATTTGTGTATATTAGATTTTTACATGAGATAGGTCTTGCAATCTTTTGAATGATTTAACACATCTTTCCCTTTAATTATTACATAAATATCCTTTTGTGTTGTCCTACTAATTGGGAGATGATTAATCAATAGCATGATGAGGAAAAATATGGTAATAGGAGTTTCTTGACTAAGATTTTTGAAAATTTGCATGTTAAGTTTCCAAAAGTTTGATGGACTTCTTCATGTTGTCATGCTTATTTGTCTAGGAATAGCATCTGCCCATCCATAACAACAAGTTGCAAAATGGTGCTACATTAGTTTATGTTGTCTAAGCTCCATGAGGCTAGTTCTTTCTTTGCTACTATATACTAAATTGGATGGATGTTACTTGGTTTCACAAATTGGAGATGTGTTTCATTTTTTCTCTTTATTCATACTTCATGGGAAGTGATTTTATCACTCCACTGCCTGAAACAGTGAACTGCATGCAATTAACTATTAGATTCTTTTAGTTTATAGTTCCCTTTAGCATTTTGTTGGGTTAGGAAATAATGAACCACAAATTTCCCACAGTAACCAAGCATTTAATTTTTGTGCTTTGACAATGTCTATCTTCCTAGAAATAACCCTCAAAGCTCACATCATGGGAGTTAGTACATGCCTCTTCTCTTTGAAGACCAGCCCGAACTGAGCTCGTACATGGTCAATCCTAACAAAGTTCATTATGCACTTACCAAGCTCCAAGATCCATATTAAAGTAATTAAAAATGAGTGGTGAAACCTACAAAGTTCTAATGTTAAATTTATATTTTAGTTTTTCTTACCAAGATACCATTAATGCATATAGAATCTTGTCTGTGCGCTAATCATGTCATAAGACAATGCTGATTTACAAGTCAAGTGAAACCATTGATGTGTGGTAATCACAACTGCCTTTTAAATAATAATGTCCTTCGACACTTCTATATATAAGGCCCTAAGCTAATCAACATTATTCTTAGTTGATGTTGGATTCAAACTTTCAAGTATTCTTGTTGTCTCAGTAGAGTTTTAGTTTTTAGTTGGAATATGAATTTGGGGTTAGTAATAGTTACCAACTGGTTGCCTTCTTAGTTTTAATAAAAAAATGATCAATCCTAATCAAAATTTACTCTGCAAGTTATTTCTTTATGAATTTTTAAATTTCTTCTAAGTACTTTTTTTACTAGCGTGTCGCCATGATCACAAAACTTGAGTTTTTGAATTTTGGCAAGTCAAAATCGTGTGTCATAGATGATCATCTATTTGCATACTTCCAATCATGGCGACTTCCTTGCAGTAGTTTATGTCACACAAGACTCCACAGTTTGGTCAACTTTATGGCAGAAGGGATTCCATTGGGTTGAAAAAGGCCTCTACTACCAAAAGAAATGCATATAGCTTCCACATTTGATCTAGTAACCAAAGTTTTTGCATAATATAAAAAATGTGTAATCGGAGACTTGTTCGCTTGCATTATTTGGTGAATTTGAGAATGAATTGTCCTTAACCAAAGATGCTAAACAAGAAGAAGATATGCATTATGCATATTGGCATTGAAAATTCTCAATGTTTTCACAAGTGTAATGTATTATGATATTAGTTGTCTATAAGAATTGTTTAATATTGAAATTAGAAGTTCTTTCTTGAAACATTGCACACAATAATAACATGCATAACAATGTTAACATGCATCTCATTTCTAGGTTCTCACAATACGTGAGTCATAACTGAGTTTGTATTATGATTGAACAATTTGTAACCTAGTATGTTTTATTTATCATAAATGAATAGTTAGGGGCAAATCATGATTCATTTAATTGTAAACAGGGAACTATTTAAATATTTCAATATCAAATCATAAGTCTTCATTCACCTCCAATCAATCAAACTTTCGCTTTAGGCGATTGAGATAGGCTCGACCAGTCACTCGACTGATTACTTAGACAGTCAAGGTTAGTTAAACCAATGGGTCTACTAGTGTCACTATTGTGATTGTGTTCTTTGAGCATCCCATAGGAGACAGTCAAAGTTGTTTCGGCGACGATTCAACCAACTGTCGAGAAACTACAAAAAATCAGAATTGTTCTGAGGTTTTCTCCTAGGTTCTTTATATATATTTCTCACATGAACTTTTCTAGATTTTGACATTATACATGCGGGCATTTAAGATAAAATCAATAATTATATGGCATTATAACATTTCATTTAAAACCTAACAAATAAGAACCTAATTATGAATTTTAGCATGAAGTCTCCCCTCTTTCATCTCTCTTACACACAATTATCAATAACTGTAACACAAGAATTTGGTTTGGATATGATGATCGCCTTTTCACACATTATTTGTATCAAACCCTGTAATTTTGGTATCTCACTCCTCTCGAGTTTCTTTCTTTTTTTCTTCTGAATTCTTACAGCAACCTCTCCTCTTTTTTTATTCAGCAGCTCTTCTCCTTCTCCTTCCTCGTATGGTGAGTCTCAATCTCATTTTTGCATAAATGGGATTGAGGTTACAAGGTTCACAACTTGAAAATGGAGAGGAGAAAGAGAAAATGATGGGATTTGTGAGTTTTAGTTTATAGGTAGTAGAGTTTGAGGTCCAATAAGTTTGGTTCATGAGTGGGAAAACTGGTGCCCACCTCTTTATCAATTTTCTAACTCTTATAGTATGATTCTCCACCAAGAAACCCTTTCTATATTTGTCAACTACAGGAACATTGTGTTCTTGGACTCATACCACCTTGAACGTTTCTAAGTCGGATCGGACCGGAACCTTAACAAGGCGGACGAGAGTGGGGTCGGCGATCTCGATCTTTCATCAGAGAAGACTCGAGTATTTGCAAAAATGAGAAGGCATATGGATCTTGCAATTTATATGGGTATTTTCCTCTAAAATATAGTTCTTATGCTTCCTTGACTTTTTCAAGTAATACTAGTGGTAAAGATCAATGTGATAAATAAAAGTTATACAATAATGGAATGAGTAATTTCACAACTTTCAAACACGTTAAAGAGCGCAAGTAGAGATAAGTCGGTTTCATTGTTCTTGATATGGGAAGGGCTTGTAATATATCTAAACAATCCTCAATTTTCCAGCACAGTTTCAGGAAGAGATTGATGACTTTCCTAATGAAATCAAGTTTTTTTTCTCTCTCTCGTCATTTAAATAGCCCCCCAAAAATAGAGCACTTCCAATTCATACAAGGAATTCCTTCTGTCCACATGCAAGGCAAAATGAAGGAAGAAAAGTCTGGCTTAATCTACATAGAACAATTCAGTGGGTAAAGAAAAAACAAATACTCAGCACTTGCATTGTTAAAATTGGCCAAAACTTTGTTTACACTGCATTGAAAGAATTGGCAACAAAAGAGGAGGCCAACAGCAGCCTTACTCTTCCTTTTTAGCTGTGCTTGCACTCTTTGATGCCTTCCTCTTCATCCGACTGAAGGGCCCTACTGTCCGGTCCATGATGTACATGTAGATAACCTGGCTCCAAGAGCTGTATGCTTTCAAGCCCTCATAGTACTCTGGCGCGATTTCTTTCACCTTGTAGAGCCTGCTCCCTGGTATTCTGGGGAAGTCATGGTGCTCGTTGTGGTACCCGACACTCCATGTCATTAGATTCAGTGGTCCGTAGTACGAATAGGTCTCCTGATCTTGATTGAAAACATAGTGTTCAGAGATGAAATGGCCTGCCATTGGGTGCATTCCTCCTCCAACGAATGTCGACAGTATCAGATATCCCAGGGACTTCCAACCCCAAAAGTAGACCAAGGATGCATCAAGTGAGAGCTGGATGAGCAAATTTGTGAACTCCCACGTACCAGGGGGCTTGGGTTTGAGAAAGAGTGGCCTTAGAGCATAGAAGAATAGCTGGAGCACTACCCATACGGATTTGGCAATGGCATTGGTCACGACGTTGGCCTCGACATGGCTAGGAATGTCCATATCGATGCCATCGACGCCTTGAAAGCGGTGGTGTTCCAAGTGGTCATGAGTTTGATTATTTTATTTTTCACAACAATAAATTTATCGTTACAAATAGTTAAATATTTTCTAATTGAGATCATCCATTCAATTTATTGATAAAGTTGTTAATTTGCATCAGAGTCGTCTTATTATAAACTGAATTCTTTTTTAGATTTCATCATTTCTTTTTTTTTTCTCTCTCTCTCTCTCTACTTCTCCTCGACTTTTCTGTATTGTTTGTGGATTTAGTTTAATCTTCTTTCATATGAAACTTTGATTAGTATTACTCGAATCTTTGTTGGGTTTGCATTAAACTAGTTAATATGCAATAGATTTAAACCTGTTTATGAATCGAGACTGATTCGATTCAAAATAGGACCCAATTATCAACTCATGAGAAGAAAATTCAGACTCAGTCGAATTAGATAATTGGATTACAACAACAACAATATAACATTTTAAATTTTGTAAACGATAATAATAATAATAATAATAATAATAATAATAATAATAATAATAATAATAATAATAATAATAATAATAATGATGAAGAAAAAAATATCGGAAAAAAGTAAGAAAATATCAATAGAAAAAGTTATCTAGATAAATAAAAATATTAACAATAATGATAAATTAGTTGAATTGAATCAAATTGGTTTAAATCAGATCAGATTCAACTATGTTTTGGTTGCATCGACTCATCAAGCTCATCCATCATGTAGTCCATATGAAACTTATTCGTGGAAAAAAGAAAAAGAAAAAGAAAAATATTGACGATCCACGTAAATTAGGACTGGAGAAACTCATACATGTAATTCGGTGAATGGATAGCAAAATATTTAATGACCACACCATAACTTGTATACAATGACACAATGCAATTTCATCCTGGAACAGATGCCAATGTTTAAGATTCACAATTGCTAGTGAAACTGCTTGCGCGCAAGCACAGGCACCACAGCGGGCCCATGTATTCAGTTGTTGTTAAGACCAAGATAAGCTCACAAAGTAACTGTACAGACATTTACATAATTCTAGTTGTCATCATATAACTCCAATCTAGCCCTGTGAAGTCCATACACTGCTTCAAAAGTAGCAGCAGGTGCAAATTGGAAATCTGGGAAACCCTCCAAGCCTAAAATCAACTTAGGGGTGATGTGTGATAGATAGTCACAAGCTAAAGGAGATGGGTGTCATAGACAGCCGACGACCAAATGTGACCGACTCATTTGACGTGAGAATCATATGCTTCAAACACCGTGTCAGGAATAATCAGAGGCAACTTCTCTATGTACATGAAGAGTCGCCGAAGATTCTCCTTGGTTATAGTTGCCATGTCCACTACATCCCTGCTATCAGTGTATACCCATAAATCGCCTGAGTTCACTCTTTTGAGACTACCACGACAGAATGGGCATGATTTTGATCGCGAGTTCCTGCAATGATAAAACACTCAGGGATGAAACAAGAAAGGTGTGATATGTGGATCAGAAGGAAAAGGAGAAGCTGAAGGAATTTAAATGACATGAATCAATTAAAATATCACGGAGTGAGCATGCAATGAAACCTAAAAGTCTTAAGGAAACATTGAATCAAAAAAATTAAAGGCAACTAGATCTCTTTGTTTGAGCATAATTAAGGATCAGAAGGACAAATAGAATGGAATAACACCTGAAAATCCTACGAGGCATTGAATCATCCAAATTGAGAGGCAACCATATCTCTTTTTTGTTTGGGGATAATTAATGATTAGAGGTAAAAAGAGCATGCAATGACACCTAAAAATCATAGGAGCATTGAATCATTAAAACTTAGTCAACTATATTTTCTTTTTTGTTTGAGGATACTAAGGGCAACTATAAATTTGGATTTTTCGATTTCGAACTCTTTAATTGTCCAAATAAAAGCTAATGCCAAAAAGCATTTGCAATGCACATAGACCCCATCAAGATTACAGCCTTTTCAAGTATTTCTTTTAAACTTATGTCTTTCTTTTCATCAATTTTACTACTTTGCTATTAAAGATTAATATCCAACAAGCAACAGTGATTTCCATTACAGGCTTCGGCCCTCCCGTTTCCTAGAAAGAAAGAAGGAAAATGCTTTCAAGTTGAGATTAATGCAAAATGAAAGAGAGAAAAAGAGGTAACAGTTTTTGTTGGTTGATATCATTTGAACAGAAACAGGGTCATACTAAAATTAATTATATGTTAATAAGAGCAGAGCAAGGTGCACTTAACATTTTTCTTAGTTTCAGATGAGATTTACACTGGCAACGTCCTAGAATAACAAAAGCCTTAAATAACCGGAATGCAATAATTTCTTCAATGCAAGTGCAGATTGTATCTCCATAAGATGTTTGAAAAGAAAAGAAACCAAAGAAGTTCCAACATAAAAAACTTGTTCCCTCACAGAAAACGAAAAAACACTTTTCCACTTTATAACATTTATGAACTTCCTGATGTGTTTGGTAACTCACACAACAAAGAAAGAGACAATAATCTCCTTGCTAATACTTGATAAGTCATAGATTATGCTTCTTTCACAAGTTTGAGCATAAATTATTCAACTGATAGATGATCCCATAGTTCAGTAATTCATACTTCTTGAAGCATGATAGTTGATCTCATAGTTCAGCAATTCATACTTCTTGAAGCATAAATAAGTGAATAGCTCCCCAAACAAGTCAAGATAGAATGCAAATTCCAAAAGGTGAATGCAAAATCCGACAAGACAGGCCTCTAAAAAATGTTAGCCAACACCTACATAATAAGCGAATTGAATAGCATGCTTATTAACGGTTCTACATGCTGAAAGTTTGATCGCCCAATGAAAAAAGGACCACTCAGAATTTTGCAAGATAAAGCAACTTTTATACTCTTCTTTTCCTCATCAGCTCACAGAATTTTGCAAAACTGTACAGGATAGAAAGAGTAAGAATTATGATAACTTCCAGTATCTTGTGCAATAGACAAAAGTCACTTTTAGTTGTTCAGACATATTCATTAATCCAAAATGACCTCCGCCCAAGACCTCAAGCCTTCTGAACCATGTTCTCGATACAAGTACAAATTAGAACATGTGATTCAAAATTAACAATGACAAGAATTTATGCCTTAAATGCATATCATATTGAAAATCACTGGAAGGCAACAATAACTAGAAGAAATAAACTTCTTGTAAAGAAACTTGGAAAAAATGAAAAAGGACATTCTTGCCCACCCTAAGCTTTGTAAAAGGTAAGTGACTCGGAGAGCAAGAAAAACGTATCCTCTCAGAAATCAAAGTCCAGAAGACTATGAGAGGTAGAAGTAGTAGATGGATTGGCGATTGGGCAGAAGTAAAACTCTGTTGAAGTTGCAAAGTTAGCCAATTCATAGTACCACACACCAGACAGCAAAACAGTGATGACAAAAGTTGTCACAGGGAGAACCTAAAGAAACAATCATTACATGGAATATGGATGGAAAAATTAATGCCACCAAAATATGAACTAACATCTCACCAATCTCTGTAGCATTTCATGCACATGGCATGGCTACAATCAGGTAACACAATCTTGCTGTTCGTTTCCATGCAAATTCCACATTCATCTTCTCGTTCGGCATCTATATCTGTCAGCTTCCTCCTTTCATCTTCATCTCTTCTCCTAAATCTTTCCATGCATAGCACCTTTTGCTTTTTGTCATCCATATCAGTAATGCCTCTCTGTAGTTGCCGCAAGGAAGGGAATATAACAGCTGCAACAAAATTAAAAGGAAAGGAAGAGAAAAATATTAGCAATCAGAAAAAAGCAGGAAATTGCACCTTAAAATTTCACTGAATAGATACTAACCATAGAACTCTCTAATGCTTGCTTTCCTTTCGTGGGTCGACATGGTAGTTGTTCCATCAACATAAACCTGCATCTTCCATAGTTCTGCTATAAGAATACATGAACCTGACATTGTGCACATGGCAACTCAAAAAGTATAATCAAAGAATGAGCTCAAGCTTATAAAAACACAAACCTTATAAATTAGAATCTGGAGGAGTCCAAGGGCCCCGGCAAGGCTGCAATCTGTCCACTGCACTAGAAAAAGAAACAAGTGGGCTGCGGGACTATAGGACATTCGCATCTGAAGACATGCCCCATCATAATCTCTTGGAAACTCTGAGGCCCTGCAAAATGGAAGTCAAACTAAACGACATCAGGATGGTGGGAAAGTAATTCTGTTCATTGCTGTCACTCAACGTCCACTGAATGGATCCTATCCTACTTAAATATGAACCAAGCAGAGAATGGAGCATGTGATGTATATTCTACTTCCAGCAGGTATTCCTGCAATTATATCGTCTTCCAAAGAAACAAATCTAAAGCCAATATCTTTCTTCCTAATTACTAAGAGCGGGAGCGTTAATAACAAAAGTAAACAAAATTCGTTCATGAGCTTGACTAAAACAAAATGCAAGCTCAACATCTAAAGGGATGTAACATCGCAGAAGATTACAGGAAAAGATATGCATTTGCCTCCGTAGACTACTTCCAAATAAGTAATGCTAAAACCCTATCAAGGGCACACTTTCACAATCTGAAACTAATATCTCGAAGCCCACTAAAGACTCCTTTGCTTGCTTTCAAGCGAAAATAAAAACAGCCACCTCCGACACACTGAAAAAAAAAAGAACTTTTTTCCTATTAGGGACCTCAAGGATGAATACAGCCACTGCTCTATCATAAAAAAACCCCCAAAAGTTTCCACTGAACTCGTCGTGAAATAAAGGAAAAAACTCCACCAAAATCACTAAAATTGACCAAAAAGGCCCACGGCATGTACACCACTTCGCACAACCCAAAAACCCTCAAAATTCACAATTTTCCGGCGGAAAATTCGAACCATCGACGACAATTTCCCGTCGGCTACGACATAGCTCGCAAAACCTCACGGCCCAATCACTCCAACTGCCGATTCCCCCCTGAAGCCGTAGGAAGGCATGGAAAACCAAAGCATGAGAAGACGAAGAAACTATAAAGGAACATAGAAATCGAGCGACGTACAGAGTGTTGGCGTGTTGGATGTCGGCTTCGAGCACCTTGAGCGAATCCTTGAACGATTTGCGCATCGAAGGCGACAACATCTCCGCCTCCAATCATCCAAACCACGAACCCTAGAGAAGAAGTCCTTCCTTCGCCTCCGAAACTAAAAAAATCCCCGAAATCGGGACCTCCTCTCTCGCCTCGTTCGTCTTTGTTGCCTAATAAAAAGTTGCCACTTTTAATTTAATCCTCTTATGTTCCTGTTCCTGTTCCTGTTCCTGTTCCTGGCTTTAACTCGCAGTTGATGTTGTTGTTGTTGGTTGCTTCAAGTAGACGACACCCGTGGAAGCGAACTCTGGAAGAAGAGAAATTAATATTAATATTTATTTTAAAAAAAAAAACATAATGCGTTTTAGCAAATAGACACTTTTGGTTACTGATATTACACAAAAGTTTGGATTTCCAAAATTACTTGAATTTTTCTAAAGTTCATAAAATAACTATAAATCCTACGAGTAGGCTCCTAATCCACATAATTATAATTGAATTTGGTATGAAACAGTTATCGCGGAATAGGTAGAAAATTAGCGATCAACACTATTTTACATAATAATGTTGAGCAAAGTGCTCTACATCTTATTAATCTTTAAAAAGTGGATGATATCATTTGAAATTGATAAAAATTTGGTTTAATCCATATTTTTTTCTCAAATTGAAAAATATCATAGTAATGGATAGAGCAATTTAAGGGTGTAATAAAAAATTCGATAGTTTAATAAAAATTAGACAATTAATATTATATAAATACATATTATTATTATTATTATTATTATTATTATTATTATTATTATTATTATTATTATTATTATTATTATTATTATTATTATTATTATTATTATTATTATTATTGAGCAGTTTTAACATCTACAAAGTCAATCAGTTACTGTAATAGTTTTGTGAATAATCTTAATAAAAAATTGTATGCCATAAATAATAATATTAAGATATATAATACGTAGTTGATGCTTCTTTATATACTAAAATAACTTTTAATAATATTATAATATAAACATCAAAATATAGCATTCCAAAAAACATTCGAAAAATTAATGAAATTATAAAAAAAATCATTCAGAAAAAGTAAGAATTTTTCTGTACGTCAAAATCATTAAATCCGCCTTTACTCCTAGCACAATCCAAATATGATAATAGTATTTTTCTGATATAGCAAATATTTTAGTTTTATGTCATAAAAATTATATTATTATTTTATCTAAAGAAAGCTCATGCATCTAATATTAAAAAAAATTAAAGTAAAGGGCACATCCGCTTGAGATCTCTTACTCCATAAGTTGAGCTTCCCAAAACCATATTTTAGTACTTTGTAATTGAGCGGAATCACACTCTGAATTTTTTTATAATATCGTATGTCGAGAAAGCATATATTTGTTACATTAAAAATACAAAGATTTTGTCTCATTCGATAATACGCATATTTACTACATATGTAACTTATTAGGTAATTATTATTATGAAAAAAATTATTTCTATTCGTATTTACTACATATGCTCGAGGGGGTTATTTGCAAAAAAAAAGTGTCAGGCGGATGGGTCCGAAGGACACGTGTACGGCTCTGATGGTCCGACCGCTTGGCGGGATACGTATCGGTACGCAGTCCGGAGGAGGTGGGACCCACGACGCCCAGAAATATCTCAACGCCACATTACACCCTTCCTTAACTCCTCGATACATCACGTCTCGACTGCGGCGGGACCCACGATTCGGGGTGGTGGTTGCCTCCTCCTCTTCTCACCTCTGGGACCCGCCTTCCCGTGCGTAGAATACGGGGTATCTTTTACTCGTCGACCATGGGATATGGTCTTATCTGGTCATGGGCCCGGGCCTCTATTTCCACTGTCAAAACTTACTCCCAGGGCACGGCTTTGATGACATTGGGACCCAAGTCTCCGTGCCTCACTAAAAAAACAAGGTTTGGGGGGTTAAATGATGGGTCAGAATCAGTCGGTTCACATGAATTTTTCATTCATTATCCATGTACGGATTTACAAACAAATTGCCACTAAAATAGATTTTATTTACGAAAAGGTCATATAGGGTAACCCTGCTTCCGGGCGTTTTGGCGGAAAAAAGACGTAAGATACATAAATTTAGAGAAAATTTAACTTTCATCATAGATTTAATATTTTATAATTAAAAATATAAGTAGTAGGATGCTTCTTATTTAACTATGAAGCATCTATATTAAACTTTTTTTTATATCATGTTAGGAATTCCTAGTATTCAAAATTATTAGTATTTAATTAATTTAAAGTTGAAATAAAGTGCAGAATAATATCTTTCTAACTGAATTGATAATTTCAAATTTTAATTCTAAGATTACTAACTCTCGTCATCTCTAAAAGCCCCTTAATTAGTTTAAGTGTATCAATTAAATTTAATTTTATATGTATATTATTTTGTTAGATAAAAATTTTGGACTTCACGAGGAAGAATGTGGACAGTATCATACTCTATGTTTCCTTATCAGTTTCATGATGTAATTAAAAAAGATTTATTTATAATTAAATTGATTTACATGGATAGTATGCAGTTTTGATTTAACTTTTAAAGTACCATGAGCTAGTTTTTTAAGAAAAAAGATAAAGATACATTTTTTTTTGTAAAGTATGATTTAATATTCTGGTAAAATTAATTTTCCAGTGTTTTTAAAATTATTAACTTTATTCTTACCAACTTTCATTAGTAATTGGATATTATTAAATTTTTCCAATACTAATATCTGTAAATTTGATAGCACTTATAATCTAATCCGCCAACCTTTTTTTCATCTATGTTACTTTTAATGTTTTTTATTATACAAATATTTCTGCAGTTTGGAACGAGTGTTTTTAATATTCCCTTTTCTCAAAAACGATTTTTTTTTCGAAATTGATTCTATTGATTATTGAATTCCAATAAAAGAATATTCCATCATCAATTTTTCTAAAGAGTATTTGCCCGGCGGAGAAAGATGAAAAAAACATCAGTATTCAAAATATTTGAACTGAATTAATTATGAATCACCAAACTTCTTTAGTGATAAATATTGTTCTTTAGTCTTTTCGGACAAGAAGAAAAGAGAACATGAACAAGGAAAACGATGTAAAAATGAAAACATAATACAGATAAAATGTGATCTTTAGTTGCAGGTATATATCACCCGCTTCAAAGCAATGTGATCAAAGATCCTTCTCTCTCAAAGGGGCAAGAAAAGTTAAAAGATGTCGCTGCTGCTGGGGGACATAATTCTCATGCTCAATAACCATCTTCATGTCAAAATTATCACTACTTCTTCAAAATAATCGTATATTTAATATATTCTCAAACATTAGTATAATACTGTCTTAAAAGAGTTAGAAGAATTTAGAAAAATGACAGAAAGATTAGAAAAGGTGATGACTAATGAATCGCCCTACATTGACAACAGCTCTTTGATGGCAGGACTTAATCCACATCAGAAACTAATTTAGTATGCTCCCGTTGTCATTCATAAAATTCATAATATTTTTTGGTTTGGACCCTTAGTCTATACGAATTTAAAATATAACACATTTATGTCAAAATGATACAACGGCATATTCTCTTTAAACACTTCTGATCAAAATATGATATTATTTCTTCTAGATTTTAAAAATAAACTCACGATATAATATTTAACCCCTCATAAATTTTTAACGATTAAAAAATAATCACTTATATATCCATCATCATCTTACTATTTTATCATTACATAGCAGCAATCTCTTTTGTAGCACTGCATGTTCACATAATTATTTGGCAAAAGTTTCTTGTTTTCGAGAACTAAATTTTAAATCTAGATAAGCTAATTATGATACTTTTGTAATGGTGTCAAGACTCACACTGAGAGGGTATCACTCGTCGCTTGGATCAAATGTCAAATATGACTGCCAAAACTGAACAGTGTGGGATCCAGTTACCAAGTGTCAGAAGTCTCCTGGTCGCAGAAAAAGATTTTCTGAAATCTGTAACTATTATGTATATTGGATAAGAATCAAATAAACAGAGTCCAATTATATACACGTTAGAAGTCTTCTGTGTGCTATTAGATGGTGAACAGTTTAATAACTTGTTTGGTTGCCTGTAAATGTATGTAATACCAAGTACTGCAATGCAAAATTCTTGTTTGGTTAGTTGCAAAGGTAACTTCTACAAGTAAATACATATGCTGCATTGGAAATTGTGCTGAAAAACATATTACATGTAAAAATATTTACATCATAAAATAAAAAAAAAGAAAAATTAAAATAAAATAACAATTGTTTTTAAAAATTAATATTAAATTTTAATTGCATTTCACTTGATTATTTATTTATTAATATAAAATAATATTTTATTCTAACAAGACGTTTATATCAAATTTGTCAACTCTAACCAAACAACATAATTTTTTTTAGAATTTTATTTATATCTATCTAAATCAAGAAAAAGTAACTCTCATAAATACAAATCATATTTAAATTTCCAATTACAATCGTTTAAATTTTGAATTTATAATTACGTTAAATCAAATTATCCCTAAAATAAAATGAGAGAGAGAGGGATATGTGTTTTTTTTTATTTCAAGTGGAGAGGGAGAGGTATGTAGGGCCCTTCAACTGTGATATATTAATGTTTTAGTACCTTACCTACGTATCTTATCGTGCATTGGATAAGGCAGGGTAGTAATATTTTTATATCTCACATCTCGGTAGGTTTATGAGGTATCAAGTTTTAAAGTTTTTTTATTCCAAGTGTTTCCAAGAAGGTTCTTGTGCATGCACATGGAATATACTCATTTTTAAATGCCAAATGGTCTTATTGTAATTGAGCTTAAACAAAGAAAATTAGCCAAAATAATTAGTAACTCTGACTCTCAAATTGAAAAGCGCAGAGATTTGGTAATCTCACATTTATTTCATCTTGACTAGTTGATAAATATTTTTCAGCTGCCAATTAGTTCTAATATCGGTGGTGGGGTAGAAATTGGCCACTTAAAGCTGAAATTTGGACCTTAGATTAAGATGAATTCTATAATATCCAGAATCTTCTAAAAAAGGAAATAAAAAAGTTTTAATTAAATAATAATTAAATATGTTCAATCCTAAGATTCAAATTCAAATAGAAAATTTAGAATTTAAATTTTAAATTTAAATCAGTTAAATCTAAGAATTGATTAGATGAGATTATTTAGTTTGTTTAAATTTCAGAATTCAAATTTAAAATTTGAATTTGAATTAAAATAGGAAATCATAATCTTTATGCCTATAACTAAGATCATAGAGAGCCCTTATAATTTTACTCTCTCCCAAAGCTCTAACAGTCAAAATTTTCTCTCTAGGTAAAATATCTCTCCTAGATTTTCTTTCTCTCTTTCTCTCTTCCCTTCTCTCATCTTAAAATCATGCCCAAATCTCTAGGAGAACGTGAAGAAGATCAGGAGCACTAGAGGAGATCAAGAGGACGTAGTTGAAGAACGAAGAATAACTCTACAAGATTTAAAGAGGTATGTAAATAAGCGAATCATTTTAGATAAATATGTTCATTATAAATAATCTGCACGTTAGGGTTCATGCTAGATAGACATAGATAAGATGATGTTTAAAATATTAAATCTATATCTTACCCTAGTAAATAATTAGATATTCGACCTTGATAAATAATATTGGTCTCCCGTCATCACGACCGTGAAAGAGGATTTCACAACCGTGATGGCATCGGTCACGGCCGTGAAGATAGCTTCACGATCGTGAACCTAGGTGTCACGGCCCGTGAAAACGGCTTTACGACCGTGAACCTAAGTGTTACGGACCGTGAAGTTTGTCTCACGCCCGTGAAGGGATGCATGGAATGAAGGCTGATGGACCGTGAAGATCACAACTGTGAACCTAAGATCACGGGCCGTGAAGGATGGTTCACGCCCATGAATAAGAAGATCGCCGTGAAAACGTGATGCCGATGAAGTTGGTCACGCCCGTGAATTCGTTGCTACGGACCATAAAGTTACAAAAGTAATCATCTGTTCACGACCATGGAGACTCCTAATGCCCGTGAGCTCTTTCACGACCACTAAGGGAACTTCACGGGTTGTGAGGATACGTTGCAGGCCATGAAGGACAGGAACGAAGCGTCACGACTATGCAACCGAGTCACGATCGTAAGATATATTTCACGACAGTGAACGAGGCGAATAACGAGCTGAAAAGCCCTCGCCCGTGAACTCGAAGTTCACGACCATGAAGGAAACTTCACAGGTCGTGAAGGATGGTATGAAGGAACCGTAACGACTATGATATGTATATCACGAGCCATGAAATTGACAGTCATGATCGTGAGATGTATTTCACGGGCAATGACAAGCTTGATGAATATATTGATGATGATCATTATATTTTAATGAAATAATGGATGATGACGCAACTCGCATCGGAAGTTTGGAGACGACTTGAAAATGGCACGTGTCCTAAGAGGTTTATTTTAATATGAAAAAATGATAAAAAGATGCAAAACAGATCGTGTCTTCACTTGACATGGATCGCGTCGTCTCACCGAAGTAATCGTCTCCGCCGTGTCTGTGTTGTTGAAATGCTAATTATGATTTTTATGGATGATGAATAAGGATTAATTATGTGGACAAGATAAAGTGACATCATACTTCACCTAAATTAAATGTTGAGGTCTCCATATAAGTTTTGGGAGCGTAGTGATGTTTAAGATAGAACAGGTATGGCAGCTGCCACCCAGTTCCTATTGCTTGCCTTCTCCCCGCTCTATAATGAAAGGATTTCTCGAGCATCCTATGTTGGTCATGCCTTGTGCACCCCCATTGACCTATGGAGAGACCTCCAAGACTCATGAGCAATTCAAAGTCACCAAAGCAACCTTTCATTTCAAAGACACTAATGAGATAAGTCAAAGATAACAAAGATAATCACTTGATCTAAATATTGCATTTGCGTATTGCATTAGAGGATTAAGTTATTGATTGATGCTATTCATTGATGACTGATTGATGATGATGAAATAATAAAAGATGAAGATGAATAATGATAATGATAATAATAATAATAATAATGTAGAGTAATTGAAGTTTGGCCTTGGCCATAACTTACTCCTTAAGTAAAGATAATAATTGGAGTGGTTGATGTTTGGTTATAGCCATAGCTCACTTACTACGTAAAGTATACTCAGAGTGATTGATGTTTGACCCTAGCCATAGCTTACTTTTGATGTTAAGTATGAAAGACGTTAAGATGTTAAGTTATGAAAGTTGATAAGTTATGAAAGATTATATAAGATTATGTAAGATGTTAAGATGATGATATATGAAAGCACGATGATCAAGATGATGAAAGATAAGTAAGAAATGTAAGGAAGTCAAGAAAATGAATAATTAACTTTTTGATTTTATCATTAGCTTATTTGTGTATTTTTTATTTATCATGTCATGCTTATTTATTGATTGTCTTACATACTAGGCTTCATAGCTCATGGATACTTCTCTTCCCTATATTGGATCCTGCAGGTGAGTAGTCTGCAGTACAAGATGCTGGTGGTGCATGCGACGACCGATGCTCGTGGTGACTGACTTAGCAAATGTCTAGTGATCCTTAGTATTTCTTTTTTTTTAGTCTTTCCTATTGAGTTATTCTAGTTAGACTTTTTGACACATTATTATGATGTAAGACTTCCGCATATTTTCTTTTATGTTATAAAGAGAGTTTCTGTAACGTCCCCAAAATTTAAACTTTTTGGGCGACATTACACGTCATACTTCATTGACTAGACTCTTGACTTTTCAGTCAAAGACTAAGCCACATCAGCGGAAATTAAAACTTTACATAGCGGAAGACTTAATCATATACATGAAGACTAATGTCAAATAATTTCTGTTACAACTCTATTAATTATCATATAGCTAGACCTAGTCCAAACCATGTGCAATCAATTTGTGTCGTCATGAACATCATCGCCGTCCACGCCACCATCATTATTATCTAGCCCTGTATGCCTGCAGGACCCAGATGCAGGTGAGGAAAACCCCCCGTAAGCTTTCGCCCAGTATGTAAGACTCATATAGGGTGAAAATAAATAGAATATAATAGGTGCAAGAAAATGCTAGGAAATAAACATTTACCTTTCCTGCAAAACATAAAAAGCATAAGCAAAATCAGTCATAGACAGATAAAATCAAGCATCCATCATCTTATTGTTGCTTAGGCTTTAGGACCATCTTCGTCCTATATGACTTTCTTTTGCTTTTCTTTACTTTCTTTCTTTAATGTTAACATTAACATCATCATCATCATCATCATCATCATCATCATCTTGTGAAGGGCTCTTCTTCATTTTAAGGGATCCTCATGTACCTTCATGCGACATGGCATCAGTGGTTGTACAGGACCACGAGCAGAATTCGTTGCACAGATATGGGAGAGGACCATGCAACTGGAACAGCGGTCAGCAGTGATTTGGAGTCACGCGCCCATGGGATTTCACTGTTTTGCCTGCAGCTACACCCCCTGTCCCCCTCATCATACACCTTTTTCTCCCGATTTTACATTGAGTACATGAAGTCCCGCCAATTACATCTTTTATCTTTCTTACTATAATCACCTTATAGTTTGTACATCATCATCATGGTTAGGAACATACATCATGTCATGTAAAGGAAGCTTCTTAAACCTTTCTTTATGAGCTTAGCATCATCATACAGGACCAATCAATCAATCATCTTTTGGAAAACACCCCGCGTCGGGAATAAACGCGGTCCATTTCCAATCGTTCAGGAAGACGGGTTTGTGTCGGGGAAAGACACTGACCATTTCCTGTTCTATAAAACATATCTTCGAAGTTGTCCTTCTAGACACGGTCCGCGTCAGGGTGCGACACGGTCTGCGTCTGTCATCCTGCGTTCTACGTGCGTGATCCGTTTTGAACTCGATGTGGTGCGACCTTCCTTCGTCTTGACGCAACTCGTCTTCTATCCGTCGGTTGTTTACCTGCACACGATTATGCGACACGGTTCACGTTCGCCTGGAACGCGGCTTGCGTCGTCGGCTACATCGTCAATGAATCATTTGCGCGAGTCGACACAGCCCGCATCAGGGTGACGCGTGCGTGTCGACCGCCATGACCGGCCGCCAACGCACCCGTGTCCGAGTAGGACACAACTGAGAGCACGGCGCGTCTTCTCCGGTGAGACGCGGCCTGCGTCTGGGCGACACGGTCCGTGTTCAGCGATCTTCCTCCGTCGGTGGCGTAGCACGGCCTGCGTCTGAGGGACGCGGCCCGTGTTCGTCGGTCGTCCTAATTTATTTTCTATATATTTCTTTTCGAGTTGTAGAATAAACTAAATCTTTAAAGGGTGTCCTTATGACATGGAGATCTATGTTCTTAATTAGGGATTTGCATCAAAATTAAGGAGATATGCTTCTACTTCTTTTCATGAATAAAAGTATCAAAAACATGTAAAACAATAGTCTTAATTCTCTATTAATCCTAAGACATGATTTCTATCAATAAATCATAGCATAATCATAGTCTTCTTTATATTATAAAAATAATAAAATAGGTAGAGATAGATCATCTCATCTCTCCTATAAATCCTAAAGCATAATTTCTATTAATAGGGTTTTCATAAACTTGAGAGGAATAATAATTCTAATCATCATGATTAAATCATTAAAAACATACAGAGAAATAATCCAATTTCTCTATTAACCCCAAGGCATAATTCCAATCAAGAATCTTAGCATAAAAGTTAATCTTCTTTTCTTTCATGGAGATGATAAAACATGAAGATGTATATAATATCATCTCTTCTATAAACCCTAAGGCACAATCTCTATCAATAATCTTATAAATAAACATCATCTTCTTTTACTTTCATGAAAATATCACAAATAAGTAGAGATAGATCATTCTATCTCACCTACAAACCCTAAGGGTCCCCCTTACATACCTTTTTCGCTTTCCTAGGCTTTTCTATGTGATTTTCCTTAGACCTTAGATCCTTCTTGTTCTTCCTCCACGTGGCTCTTCATTGCTTCCTCTCCTACATTATCCCTATGGTATGAGGCCATGAGAGAAGAGAGAATAAAGACAAATTATTTTTGTCTTACCTTAGGAGAGAGGAGGAGAGAAGGGAAATGGAGAGGAGAGAAATCCTTCTGAAGGCTTGAGGGTTTGAAATTTCTTCATGAGGCTTTGAGGTATTTATAGGGAAAAACCTAAAATTAGTTGGAGTTGAATTTCATTTTAAAAATCTGTTTAAATTCAAATTCGTATTTAAATCTAAATCTAAATATAATCTTTTCTTTTTCTTTTCTTTATTTTTCTTTCCTTTTTATCTTTTGAAAATTATGGGCTTTACAGTTTTGGACTCCTTAAAGTTTTTATTTCTTCCGTATTTTATTGACCAAGTCTTATTAGTAAACCTTTAAGTTAAGTTTATGAAGTATGTCGTAGCACACTTAGAAGGACATTTTACCGCGTGACGAGGTAATCTTCTGGGGCGTTACATATTCATCAAGATAATAATTGATTAAAGAGATAAACTAATCATTATTAGAGAAGATGGAACTGATCAGATTTATATTATAAATCCTTAAATTAAATAGCTTCATTTACAAAATAAAGTGTGACTAGGGTCTCCTCAATTTAGATATGCAAGTATATCTATCTTTTTAAAAGAGCCAATTATTGTTAAAAGTTGGTTTTACGAGGGAAAAAAATCTTGAAAATAGTTTAACAGACAAAAAAATAAGACAAAGTATAAATTGATTATTTTTTTTTTGGGTACATAAGTTGATTTTTTATTTATCATAATTTAATGTGGATTTCTCCTTTGAAATGAAGAAAAAGCATCCATTGTCGCGAGTTGTATATAAGTTTTCTTTATTATGGTAAAATAATTTCTGATGATTAAGTTTTTTATAAATAACAAAGACAAGAAAATGGAAAAATGTTAAAAAGAAACAAATTCCAATATAACCACAGCTGAAGACAATAAAAACTTGAAATCAACATATGTTTAAGTTGCTTTGTCATGATCTTACTCATTATGGGCCGGTATGTTTCCTCCCAAAATAATGAAGGCATAACATTAACCATTAAGGCCTGTTTGAATGTTTTGAAAATTATTTTAATGATTTAAAATACTATGATATATACTTTTTAAGAAGTGCATTACATAGTTTTTTTTTAAAAAAAAAAGATTCTATAGAGTGGCAATTTTTTTTGTAAAGTTACAAAAGAGCAAAACCTTTAAAATCATAAAGATTATGTAGGCACTTATCTTCTTTTCAAACATCACAATCGGACGACTTATAAAAAATATGTATTACTATCATTAATAAACCATGAATAAATGTCTAATAAGATGTTTGGATATATTTTTTGGATGCCTTCAATACTAGTAATATTAATAAAAAAAATCATATAAAAGAGTACATATTTCTAAAATTATAAGATATACAACTTAAATTTCCATCACGGAATTACAAAAGAGTACAATTATTAGTTTCGACTTCAAAATATTCCTAAGATGTTTAAGTATATTTCCTAATACTTTACAATTATACAAGGAATTAAATACTTTATTAAGTTTATGGATGATTCAATTTTGCATGGTTATTAAATTTTATATTAAGAAACTTTTTAAAAAAAGTGCCTCACTACGTGGATGCTAATTGGATAAATATTTTGAATTATTTTTTCTAAAACTCGGAAAAGTTACAAAACACAAGTTTCTATAATTTCATTATTGATATATAATCCAAATGTTCTAATATAATAAAACGCTACAATATTAATAATTATGATAGTTATATTAACATAGTTAATTATAAAATATGATATAAAAATGTTTATGTAAAATTATAATATATTCCAAAGTTTTTGTAATATATTAAAACACTAGTTTTATACGTAGTTATTATATAAATTATAATTAAATGATTTATTATCCTTCGTTCAATTTGCTTTTCAGATGCAAGATTGTAAAAAATTACAGTTGTGTAAAAAAACTATGTTTTTGTCATTATTGCAAAATCACTCTTTATACAAACATAGATTTAAACTCCGTTTATTGTAATGAAAATATTATCAGAAAATAATTTCATGACTTTCTAAGATTTGTTAACTTAAAAGGAATTAATCAATAAGAAAATGTATTTCAGTTGATAAAAAAATGAATGATAATTTATGACAAAATGATTTACTCTTTTCAAAATAAAAAGAAAATATTTTTCTCTCACAAATTACATCATATTTTATATTTTCAACACAATTTTTTTCATATCTTGAAGAAGATAAATTATTTTTCTTAAATTCGCTTTCTTAACAATTAAACCGGAGCATAAAAAGTGATTGAAAGCTTTCATTTTCCAGACCTACCTTTGCTCCATCATCATTTGTAGGAAACGCAACCCAACCAATCTGACATTTGAGCCAGGCCTAATTGGGACTTGTGGGCTTTGGTTCAGATTTTTTATCTGTTTCTTTGTATTATAGAAGACATCTCCAATTACAAAGAAGTCCATAAATCTAGTAAAAAAAAGATAAAATAAAATAAAATATTTGCCTATGGGAGTTGAACTCATGCCATGTTATAGAGACATCTTTTAACCCCTATATATATATATATATATATATA